>JASDQU010435499.1:57231-68210 GCA_032191745.1 Picea mariana | reverse complement strand
GCTACGGAATTGACATTTGAACATAAATTAAAAACCAATTAACAACTACAATACAAACTAATGTTGATAACATTTTAATACCATCATGTAAGTACTTAACACAAAATAATAATCGTTGTGGAAATCAAATCGACGTTGATACACAATGAAGGATAGACTCCTCCTCTCCCAACTCGTATCGTTATTCCACTAAACGTTATGTCGACGATAATAGACATGTGGGTAACGCTACAAACTCATTTTAAATCCAATGTTGGAAGTGGAAAACAACGTTTGCTGACAGAGAATTCATTCTTACGGACTTTGGAAGGGAAGAGGAATAAAATTTGGGCTTACGGCCTGTTTCCACTAAGTACTGATGGCTGCGATAAATAAACAGAGAGGACTATACGTCCTCAAGATTTTGAATCTAATAGTATAGAATCGGATATTCACAATAACAAAACTCAAACTTCGAAGTCCAGTTAATAACAACATCCAGTTAAAAATTAAAAAGACCCTAGTAGTTCTAGTTTTGGATTAGCTAGGAAAAATAAATCATAAAGACCCAATGAATTTTCAATCGGATTTTTAATATGATTTACCAAGATCTTACGAGATCCTAAATTCATATTGCATGTAAAAAAAATTAAGCGTCCCACTAAAACCATAATCCAGAGTTGCAAAATTAACTCACGGTGACCTAGATAAATTCCAATTCTGAAAAAAATGGTAAATTAATCTACTTTGACCCAAACCAAAATCGTATTAGAGAATAACGACCAAGCCAAATCTTTTTTTTTTTCAAAATGCAAACTTTTAAAAGATACAACGATATCCCAATTCTAGTTGTCAACAATTTTACAATGGCAAAATTTTTTAAAATTTATGGAATGGTATGATATTACATGATTCATTGATTTCTACCTTTCAAAATACATTTGGATGGATAACGAATCCACAATTTTTCTAATTCAGGAAGCAAATTTAATATACTACAACCATTATGAAAATAGGCTCATGGATTAAAAATTATTGTAGCGATCCAATAAAATCTATCTCCAGGATTTACATTTGGTTATAGCGATCAAGACAAATATAGTTCCAGAATTTCAACAAAATTAAGCGATGACAATTGAATTTCTAATATACAAATTTTCTCGTTGTTACAATAAAAATTTTCATAATATAAAAATACCGGAACCGATGTAAATGGTGGGTTGAGGATGTCCTCCAAATTCTTGCACTCCTTCTCTTCTCCCACTTGCTAATCACAGAGACTTCACTGGTACCTCCCAACCAATGCTAGATGTACTCATCTTCCCCCTTATCCCCCCGAGCCACAAAGGGGCAACACACAAGATACCAACAATCAATAGCTCCAAGGCTTGCCTTGCAAGGAAGAGCTTCCACTCTTTCCACAAGATTGGTATCCCAACTCTCACAAGTAAAACACAGTCTACAAAATTTTGGCAGCATAACATTACCAAGAAAAAGTCAGATCCATTTCCCTTCTACCACTTTTTCTTTATATAAATATCCCCAATGACACATGTTCTCATGCACAATTAATTATCTTTTTTAATTAATTTAATCATGATTATTCACCCACACACTTGTTACACTCTCCCCAAGTTGCACAAGTAATTACCATTTTTATTTTACTTAAAAATCCAATTTCCCTCACATTCCCCAATGTGTTCCTATTTTTTCTCTTAGTTGTCCCTTTGTTCCCCAAATTTTCATTTAATGAGTGTCTCCTAACTAAATCTTAGTTAGAGTTGGATTATGAGTCTTCTTCTAGTTAGACTAGTGGTAGATTGACACAAAATTCTATTCCATGTGTACCCCTATTCTCTCATATTATTATTTCTTCTATTTTAGAAATCCATTTTCTTAATTTCATGCGCACATGTGCATTTTATTCAACCTTTAAATTTTATTCTGCTTTTTCCTAGAGTTTGATTATATTCACAAATCTTTTAACTTATGTCATAATTAATTTAGTCCTTTCTTTAAATTTAGACTTAGAATTAGGATTAGAATTTTGTTAATCTTTATAATTAATAATTTACTGTTTAATTAATTATTTTATTCTGACATGGTCCAATCATTTCAAATTTTTCTAGGCCACCTAGATTTATTGACTCAATTTTTAATTACGTGATGTGCCTTTCAAGACGCACCTCCGTGCTCCAAGGGTGCCACTTGCCTTAGACTAGTTTTGGAAGTTTTTCTGACCCTTGGAGTCAACACCCATTCGGTTGACCTTGTGACAGACGAAGGGATTCTAAGGAATACGTACTTCACCTTATTGCATGCCCCTTAGAAATCTTCATGAACGACTGTCTCAGTCCACCCTCATGACATTGTGGACCTCTCAAACTAGGTAATCATTAACCTACAGTGCAGGTCATAGTGGGAGTGCTAGTAGGATGTGACATGAATGCTACCACACATCTACCTCAATGTCTAGTTCTTGTGCATGACCCCTTTACTCCTTATGTGAGTCGTATTAGCAAGCATCGCCAAACCTATATCCACTGAAAAAAACACTATCAATAATCCATATACTTAAATCATATTGAAATCAATCATATATCACATGTATGTAAAATGAAATACTCAAACAAATACAATCCACTCCCTAACTCAATCCAAATTCCAAGGGAGTCCATTGATGCCATCAACATCCGTAACCTATCATGTGTCCTGCACATTTAGAAAAACTCGTCAATAGCATCTGTCAATACATACAAATCAAAATAACAACAAGTCACAATACATCATCATGTATAACCCATAATCGAAACGAAATCACAATGTACCATAATCAGATCACTTGCACACAAGTGTCCTCAAAGAGTAAGTCAATAAAAGTATGTTGAATAGAGCAAGATGTTACAGATTCAACCATCTGAGAGACAACTAAATGAAGTATTTTTTCAATACTCGGCCATTGGCAAGAAGGAGGTCTACTTATCCTTTGAGGTTCTATAGTCTATATGTTCTTAAGCCAAGTTTTTCCATCACCAAGTAAGGACCTAACCGCAATTGTTGGAATTTGGAATGTTTCACTTTCTCTTTATGTGGCTTATCCCATTTAAGAACTATATCTCCCACTTGAAAATCCTTGTCTCTAGCAGACTTTTTATAAACCATATTTTGATAGTTTATTGATGAACAACATTTTTTTCTTTTTTTTCTCTCTTTCGTCTTCTAATTTATGGAGAGTATCAACTCTCCTTTGGATGATTAGGAAATTTTACCCTCATGATGTCTGAAATAGTTTTAGTTTAGGGTAAGGATGGCTTCTTTCTTGTAAACAAGGAAAAAATGGGATGTCCCTATAAACGTTTTGGGAGTCACTCTATCTACCTAGATATCATTTGATAAGAATTATACCACTTCCTACGATGGTCAACTATCTTTCACTTTAGGATACAGGTCAAGTTCTTGTTGGTGGACTTTGCCACATCATTTCTTTGGGGGTAATAGTTAGCTACATATCTCAAAATGATCCATTTATCTAAAGAAAACTCGGTTAATTTGAAGGAGCAAAAATATGTAGAATTATAAAAACCAAAAATAGTTGGCACCCCAAACCTGGTAATTAGATGTTGCTATAGGAAATTGATCACAACCTCCTCATTTACCTTTGCCAATGGTACAAATTTGGTCCACTGTGTAAAATAATCAGTAGTAGACATGATACACTTGTGTTTCTTTGAATAATGATGGTTAATATGTCCAATGATATCTAATCCCCGTTGTTCAAATGTTTCTTCAACAATTATAGGTTGCAAAGAGACTACAACTTTATTTTCATGTCCAACACACTTCTAACAAACTTTACATTTCCTAGCATGGGCATGTGCATACTTGAAAATTATAGGCCAATAGTAACCAACTCTCAAAATATGGTGTGCTATGGTTCCTCTTGCAAAATTTCATCCTACAGGTCCATCATGTAAATCTAGGATGACTCTATCAACCAATTTTTTTTAAGGCATTGGAGGAGTACATTATGATATTTCCTTCTAAACTAGATGCCATCGATGAGTTGGTAGTGTGAATATTTGAGCCTCAGATCTCTCTTTTTTTTTGAGTTAAAATGGTTGGGAGAAGTTCTTTGCTACAAGTACTTCTTAAGATCATTGTACTTGGAGTCATTTTGTGTAGTCACATAGAGGAATTTGTGTCTGTATAAAGATAACTCATTCTCCCATCCTTCCTCGTGTTGATCTACATGATCCAATTCTTTAGCTACTAGCTTACAAAGGCCTTGTAATCTAACAATAGTAGAAAATTTGAATTAGATATTGTATTATCGTATAAAGGTCATCTAGTTTCCTTTTCATTCTCTTAGTTCTTTCTTAATGAATAGTGACCTCACAATTGGATGGGGCACTATCACCTTGGTGTGATTATTCAATATGTAGAGCCTGAGTTGTTTTACTACTTTGAAAACATCAAAATCTTATTTATCAACTATTGGATAATTCAACTCACCCCCTTGTATACCAGTTCTCATAAAATAAATATGATGTTCATTCCCTTGCTCATCTTTCTAAATAAGCATTGTTGCAAAAGAATGGTCTAAAGAAAAAGTATATAGTAAGAAGTGTTCATTGAAATATGGACTCTGCAGTGTTAGGGTTGTTGCTATGGAAGCTTTCACTTTGTTGAATTCTTCCTTCTCATTAGACTTCCACTTGAACTGAGAATCCTTATTTATTTTCTAAAGGGGTTTGACTATTTCCGCAAAGTCAACTACGGATTTTGTTACAAAGTACATCTTTCCAAAAACGATTGCATAGATTTCTTGTTATTGGGAAAAGGAATATGCATCATGGATTTTGTTCTTTTAGGATCCATAGAAACCCCATCTTCAGAGATGATGTTCCCAAGTAGTTTACCTCCTGAGATAGTGAAGATGATCTTTTCAGGATTCAAAGATATGTCATATTTTCTGCATGTTTTGAAGATATGTTCTAGGTGTTGCGGGTGATATGATATTTTCTTAGAATAATTTGTCACATCATCAAGATAGACCACAAAACTTAGACCGATCAAACCTTTAAATGATATATCCATAGCACACTGGAAGGTTTCTATCACATTTATCAATTTGAAAGGAATTTGATGGTAAGAAAAGGTTTCCCACTTCATGTGAAAGGTGGTTTTCAATCAATTAGATTTGACTATAAGAACCTAATTGTATCCTAGAAATACGTCTAATAAGGAAACATCTTTGATCCTAAGAAGAATTGTAGTATATGTTCCATCGGAAGAACAAGGTAGTTATCTTTGTCAGATGCCTAGTTTAAGTTCCATAAATCCACACATAGTCTGATTTCCCATTACTTCTTCCTAACAAGCACCAAGTTTGACACCCGTGTTGAATGATCTCACACTTTGGATATGATCCTAGCATCCAAGATAATTTTCAATTCCTTATGAATGAGTGGCTCTAAGGTAGGATGTAGCTTCTACAATTTCTGTTGAAAAGGATTTACACCTTCTTTGATGGGTATGACATGCTAGATGATCCATGTGTCATACGTCTTGAGATATTCATATGTATACACAAAGGCATCTTTATACTTTGTAAATAGCTGGATGAAGGTGTGTTTTTCTATTTCCATGCAACATATTCCTAGATTGATGAATTTGGGGTTTTCAAGAGTTCCCAAATTGATCATTGTGTGTATCATGGCAGAGATGTTTACTTTCAAGTTGACAACAGTCCTGAATTTCTATTGTAAGTCAAAAAGTTTGTCTAATGTCAGCACACTTTTAGGAACAATATTACCTCTGGCATTAACTATTTCATTTTTTCACCTTTGGATATCCTTCTCATGTTCTTCATCATCAATGTCAACATCTTTGAAAGTACTCGCATTGGTGAGAAACTCTATTATATGTTAATCATCATTGAATACTCTCAATTTCGTAATGTTGTCTAGTATTGATGGCCTGAAAATTAATTTAATAGTGAATCCATTATTCAATGGAGTAAATTAAGAAGTTGCATTAGATAATGTATCGGAAAAAACATTATGAGAACAAAGAATGGAAGTAATATTAAATGCATCAAAATAATTTATTCTCCATACCTCTTGTTGGTAACCTTTGAGATGAGGAAATAGATACTGTATAGAATTTTTTACCCGTCTGACAATTATTTCAGAATCACCCAAAACTTTCAAACATCCTACCTAGAGGACAATGGACTTTCTCAAACCTTAGACCAAGGATTCGTATTTGGTTGTGTTCTTGGTGCATTTGAAATCTAAATGACAGGAAATCAAAGTTTTCCACTTAAGCAAGTCTATCAAAATACACCTTGCCATGGCTCCCTCCTGTGACCTAAAGCCATCAAAATATAAAGTCCAAATGTTAGTTTCTAAATTTTAGTTAGTAGTAGTACTACTAGCTATTTATACTATATTATAATCATTTTCACAAGTTCCAGTGTAGTGAAGGAGTTTGAACTATTTATCTAGTTGCAAAGATGATAATTGAGTTGCATAACATCCACAGTCAGTTTCTAAATAACAATTACCCAATATTGAATGAGAAAAATTGATAGGTTCATTATGACTCTCCAATTTCATTACAGTATACTTCATATGAGCTTCATTTTCCACCTTTATTTGATTGTTCCTCCCTTTATATGGTAACCATAGATGTGACCAGTCAATTGCAAACTAACCCTATAACTTTTGAGACCAATCTGTGCTCAATAACAAACCATATGCTTTTGGGATAYCTATAACCCTAATGTCAATTACCTGGAAAACTCTTAGGTCTGATGTTAATCTAATCATGAAATCCTCCAGTTCACCCATAACCTTGACATTAGATCTGTCCAGCTGAATTATCTAGGTTATGCACTTTGTAGGTACAACATTAATCTTTTTGTAGATAGAATAATGCATTACATTAGAATAAGCACTTGAATCTACCAAACAATTTTGCACATTATAATTGAAAATTTAAAAGGTTAGGAGGAAAGGAGGAGTATGAGATTTGGAATGTGTTCCTATGCTTGTTGCACTGATATTGGATTATAGTGCAACTTGGTCCTCTTGTTTGGTTTAAGTGATTAAATTAGCTTTGGTATCCATGGTTGTTGTTTTTCGTTAAGAGGGAAGATATTTGAATGTATTCATGATTAAATCTCTTTGTTGAGGGAGAGTACAAATGTCATATAAAGATTTGTTTGCCTTAGTTTTTTTCACATCCTCTATGACATTGTTTTTTGAGCCCAATTTTGGAAAACATTTTTCAAGTATCAGACCTCCCCCTTGCTCCCATTTTCACCACTTTACCTACATATTTTGTAACTTTACTAGCCCATACTCTCCTTCTAAGGCATATATCATTGGAAACTATACAAGGTAATCAACCCCTATTTTTAACTTAATTCCCAATGTTTTTGCTAATTGTTTAGATGTGAAATTGCTTCACTCACTATTACTCTGTCACAGATCCTTTTATTAACAGGTGGATAATTTTGGTAGTAGGCATCTACAATTCCAGTAGGCTTCATCAATTTGCATATCTATATTATCCCATGGTGGAATCGAGCATATGGTTTTTGTCAACAACCATCTCGATATGGATTTGTGTTCAGAATATCCAACCTACATACAACTCAACAAGCACGATGGTGTGGTCAAACATATGGTCAAACTCTCAAAAAACACCAACAAGGAAAACATGATCTTGGATGAGAGAGCTATTATCATGCATTAAGTCATGAGAATAGCTCATGATCTTACCTAAAGACTATCCTTAGTCAAGAATATAGGTTATGTTGTGCATTTTCCATGTATAGATTATAGTTATAGGGTCATATGGAAAGGTAGAGAAGAAATCTGTATATTTGAAATGTAGTGTAATTATAAAATAGATACATAGAGAAGAGATTTGGGGGATAAGAAGGGGAAAAAGGACAAAGGAGAAATAGTTTTTGAAAATATTGTATGGAGAAGGGACAATGATGGATATCTGATACTCTAGCATTGTAAATTTTATCTGAATAATGAATACAAATGTTGCGATTGTTTGACTATGTTTTGGTTGTGATTTTAATATTGTAGTTCTTCTGCAATGCTTTTCCAACTAGGAAGACCCCCTAGATCRGAAATGCACTGTATTTTGTTGTTATCTATTTAATTTAGTCTTGTGATATAGATTTAGTTTTGTCATTTATAGATTTAATTTCATTTTATTCCATTGATTAGTTTATCATTGCTTTCTTAGACCATTATTCTTTTGTGTGTGATTGTTCATTATTCTATGCTCATTAAGTGTGTTGYCAGAGATGTCAATCTGTTGTTAACACAAGAATCATAATAAATATTAGGATATGGGACTTGAACCTACAACCTMGAGTACTCTGGGATGTTTTCCATGATTATATGATGATTTTGGTTGGTGACTAAATAGGGCCATAGGAATCAGTGTGACTGTTGGATAAACCAAGTGATCATAACCTCAATATTTAGTCTTGATCCATAGAAATGTCCTATTGGTATATTGAATTTAATAGGGTTCGTTTGGTGTCTTATTCCTACATACACTTTGCTAGCATCCCATAAGTTTATGAACACCCTGGATGATAATTTAATGTTTGGAATTTACACCCATATATTCACCTAACATTTTGGTGTTGTTTTCGAGGAGATGCTAAGGTCACTAGTATATATGGGCCCAAAATGCGATGAAATATTTCCACATTTCTATAATTCGTGGAAAAATGCATTAAAATTTTGGCTTTCTTTAAAAATTTTTTTGGTTTGGCCCCAACATTCGTTGCTATAGCGACAGTTTCAAAAAACCGTCTATATATCCATGAATTTTCTTCGCTATATAGACACTTGTGTCACATGTGCGAATCACATGTGCAGTGTTGATCCGAAAATGATCTTTTAAAGAATTGGTTGAGTTTTAAGCATGTGTTAAATTACCATTCAAAAACTTAAATGAGGAAGGAGATTTTGATGAAAGAATGTTGCAGCCATCATAAAAAATAAAGAACAAGAAATAGACATAAGGAACAACAAACCATAACACCAAGCTTGATAACGGAGTTCGGAAAGGTTGCCTATGTCTCCAGGCCTTTGTCTCAATGGGGAAGGCTTTCTTATTAATCTTCAATGCTACAAAGTTACATCATAAGTATCTCAAAAGGATTACAAGCTAGTATGTTTGTGTTCTACTCAACCTCAAGAATATAACACAATTGACGACACTGAAAAGGGTTGAGCGTAGCTCCTGGAAATGGCCTCCAAAGTTTAGCTATCTCATTAGCTTTCTATGCATAAAACTGAACTATTCTTCCAATTTTACATATTCTACACTGTAGTAGGGTTGGTAAACTGTTTTACATATATAGGACAGGGTCGTGGGATCAAATCCCAACGAATCCCTTCCTTATGGCATAAAATCTGCTTGAAGTTCCATAAAATATGGCAACATATTGAAATGTGGTTTTAAAATAATTCATATCCAAGGTTTCAACCAACTTAATCTGCACATAATATTTGTGGCTTGACTTGGAGCGCGCCCTTTTAATATAATGGAAGATATATTATATGACATATAATACATGTCATATGTTACATAAACAACGTGGCATAACAACCATAATATATGGTCAAAAGATGTGACATGGGCCTTTTAAAAAGGGATATTATTTAAACCAAAATATAGTTCAAATCTTCCTTGGGATTCGTTGCCTTTTAAATAGTCAATCCCTTATTAAATGGTTCGTTGAACCATACGCATGGATCATGGTCATTAATATATTAACTTATGGTTTTAATAAACCATACAATACATTGAAATCATAATAAACCATATCAAATTATTAATGGCATCGAAATTTATGGGTAGACTTTGAAAAGGGCGTTTGATATGGTTGGCCTATTCCAATATAATAATCAAAGCATTTTAAATAATCTCATGCCATATACATTCACACGTGACATGTGGGATAAAGTGGCTAGCGCATGGGTTGTAAATATTTTCACTTAGGAGGTCACATGTTCGATTCTTACAGAGACAACCATGTTTTACTTGCCTGGGGTGCCACGTGGCACCATGGATTGGTCCACATGTCACTCTGTCATTGGCCTGAACTGTCCAGTCACCCTATGCCACATGTCGGTGCCACCGCCTGCCACTTGTCAACTCTTTCAACTGCCAGGTGTTGTGATCAAGTTTTGACATGTGTGCTCTGTAGATTTTTCCACATGTCATGTCCATAATGTGCCACGTCACCCTTTGACCAATTGATTTTTTGTCTATTTGTGTAGAACTTCAGAATAGCATAACTTTCATATACATAATCTATTTTCGAAAAAACAAAATATGGCTGAAATCAGGGCAATGAGCCCGACGCAATGGCGTTGGTTTCATCTGATTCTGAGAACTTTTATTTTTCGGCCTTCCTGGATCCATTTTGGATCATGCCTCCCCACTAAGACCTTTTGGTCCTCCAAAATGATATTAACCAATCGCCAAGTGCAAGATAGGCCTCCCCACTTGTCATTTGTCTTTAAACTCTATCATGTGCATCTGTCTCATCATAATCAATTGCATAGAAACCATGACAATTGAAAGCATATTGTTAGCCACTTAAACTCGTTCACATCTTCCTGAATCCACTACCATCCATGTATACAACATTAGCAACGATAACATCAGAAATATCACTGCAAATGAACTAATATGTTTGACATTCTTGCACAAAATTAACTTATCTTGAAGCAAAGTATGATTGAACTTCCATTCTACAACCATCTCATGTTCATGCTTAAGATCAACTGCTTTACTGGGAACAATTATAGGTGTATTTCTTGCATAAGTTGTCTTCCTTAACTGTTCCATTGTTTGAAGAGATTGATTTGCTTTTATGTGATGAGCATGTACAACATATTCATTGTCTTCTTTAGTTAAGTGATATTGATTATGTTCCCTATAGA
>JASDQU010435499.1:26573-49614 GCA_032191745.1 Picea mariana | reverse complement strand
ACTCTATCATGTGCATCTGTCGCATCATAATCAATTGCATAGAAACCATGACAATTGAAAGCATATTGTTAGCCACTTAAACTCGTTCACATCTTCCTGAATCCACTACCATCCATGTATACAACATTAGCAACAATAACATCAGAAATATCACTGCAAATGAACTAATATGTTTGACATTCTTGCACAAAATTAACTTATCTTGAAGCAAAGTATGATTGAACTTCCATTCTACAACCATCTCATGTTCATGCTTAAGATCAACTGCTTTACTGGGCACAATTATAGGTGTATTTCTTGCATAAGTTGTCTTCCTTAACTGTTCCATTGTTTGAAGAGATTGATTTGCTTTTATGTGATGAGCATGTACAACATATTCATTGTCTTCTTTAGTTAAGTGATATTGATTATGTTCCCTATAGAAGATTGCTCTACAATCATATAAATAAGGGTTGCCTAATACCATTCCACATGTTTCTAGTGGCACCAAATCACATGTTACTTCATCCACATAATTAGATGTAATTCAAATTTTATGATACATTTCTTTGTCATGGGAAATCTATGATCTTTGCTTATCCAATTAAGTGAACAAGGTTTGTGATGCATCTTAGTGTTTAATCCCAATTTCTTAATCACTTCCTCTGAAATTAAGTTAGAATGAGATCCACTATGTATCAATGTGTCGATATTAGTATGTTTCATTATGACCCTTATATGAAACAATTTACTTCTAGAACCATAACCATCACCAATTTTACATGTCAAACCAACTGCCCTGATTTTAGTCTCATCACCTGAATCATACCCCAAGTTTGTTGGACATGTTGTTGTTGCAATTGTTTTCATCCCTTTCCTCTCTTTGAACCACTTTGGTCTCTTCTCTGGGTGCAATTTCCATCAATGGTCATCATCATGCCCTTCTTATTGATGATTGCAGCTATGTGAGACATTCTCTAGCTTACAAACCTGTGAGATGTGGATCATTGCAACCATGTGATATATTCTCCAGCTTACAAACCTGAGAGAAATCCYCTGAAGAGGGTGTGTGGTTCCTATMTGAAACAGAGCTATAACGTAGAGATGACCTCCTCCATTTAGAGAGTTGAGAATAACTCCAGAGGGTTATCCTATGGGAAAGGCGATCTGCTRATTYGGACGTGCATGTGGATGAGCACAAGGTGAACGTGTGAAATCCCAAAGTGTTGGGTGCATTGTCATGAGAACATAAATGAAKATGATGTATTAGCCTCCTCTGAGAAACCGAGTTGAAGAGAAAATCTAGATGACTCTCATGTGTAATGCAGTGGGAAAGAAGATATGTTGAGTGGACGTGCATGTGGGCGAGCAAATTGGTTCTTCTGTGTAATGCTATGAGCCAAAGATAAGAAAATMYCTATGGATGTGACCCTAGTGGATGGGCACTAGTGGGTGTATCATATCCCTTGATATATTGTTCAAGAGTCRGACCTACCTGTAACCCTAATTGTAATGTAAAGGTTACAGGTCGACCCTACCTTTATTTCACTGGTAATCAATGTAAAAAATAATTAATCTGGATAATATTAAGTATATTATAAGCTAGTGAGGTTGGCCYTGTTGTTCCAATAGAAACTTATGTTGACAGKTTCAGGTTAGGATAAGTAAAGGTAAATTCCCCATTGAGGAATCATATCTTTCAAGTAAGTTTGGAAATTTTAGCAAGTACACCTTCTTGGGAAAAGTGCGCACCTCTCTTGGGCGCTAGTATTCTAGGGTTTGAGAACCCTCTTGTGTGCTAGGTTTTATCTTGGTGGTGAAGGTATTTCTCTTGAGGAATATAGCAAAGGATTTGACTGGGTTTTCTTCCCTTGTTGAGAAGGGTTTCCCAGGATACTTCTTGTGTTCTTGTGCATGGTGCTTCTTCCTGTGATCTTGGTTGCTGCAATATTTATGGTTATGGTTAAATGCTAAAAATGGAATGAAATTCATGCTTATCCTTGACTATTGAAAAATCAACATGGTATCAGAGCATAGGTCTTGAAAGAACCCATTACATAAGCATCCACCAAGTTTCATCTCACCTTTTACAAAACCGTACGACCCTTCTAGGGTTTCCAGAAAATTTCGTACAAGCCTCCTTTCAGTGGTGATCCAACACTTAATACTTGGAAATTGGGGATAATTTTGGCATAGAAGAGTACGGCCTCCTCTAGCACATCTCCAGAAGCTCTCAAAGTGAAATTCTGAGAAATTTTGATTTTTGGCCCTAGGGTTTCTAGGGTGCCGAATTTTCCTGCAAAATATTAATTCTAGATTTCTGAAAAAACATTTCTCCTGAATCAAAAAGCATATATGTGACACTATCAAGTTGATTTTTGGTAGTCATAAGTCCAAACATAATCCAAGATTACTAATTCAACCTAATCATTAGGTTTTCAAAATCTAGTTGGCGAGAGTTTGAAGAAACCAATGAAATGAAGAACAGAGCCCTAGTAGAATATAGGCTTGATGGAGAAAGCAACTTCAGCTCTTGGAAATTAAGGCTTCAAGTCACCCTTGAAGAATATGACCTCTTGGATGTGGTAAATAAAAACCTACAAGCCATAGCTATAGATATAGATAAGAATATAAGAAAGGAAGAAGATATCAAAGAAAGAAAACTAATCATCTACTCAATAAGAGATCACCTCTTACCTCGTATTGCCAACTTGAAGACAACCTATGATATGTATGAAGCTTTAAAAGGAATKTTTGAAAGTGACAACACCCTCAAAGCTCTTACCTTGAAGAGCCAACTTCAAAGTACTAAGATGATGAAAGGTGACACAATTTCCATCTTCYTTATGAATTTATCAGAGATTAAAGAATAGMTAGAGACCATCAGAGAAATCATGTYTGATAGAGAACTTGTCTTAACCACTCTCAACAACCTCCCAAAATCATGGGAGCCCTTCCTTCAAAGTATCAATGGAAGAGAAGCTCTACCAACCTTTGATCATCTATGGACATATTGTACTCAAGAAGAACTTGGACTTAGAAATAGAGGAGTGGAATATTCCTTAGAAGAAAATCATGTTATTGCACTTCATACAAAAAAAGGAGGAAAATTTAAAAGAAATTTCAGGAAAACATTTAAAGGTGAAATGTCTTCATCAAATCCAGGTTATCAAAGAAGTGATGTTTCAGAAATTCAGTGCTTCAGATGTGACAATTATGGACACTATGCAAGAGACTATCCAACTAGGAAGAAGGGAAGACAATATGCTTCCACCACTGACATTGATCCAGACCCACCTCAAAAGGAATAGAAAAAGAGAGAGGAGAAGTACTTCCTTTAAAATTAAAACATGACTACATATCCGGGTAAATTGGTTGATCATTAACTCTATAGTTTATTGCATTTTTAATAAGTGAAGAGTATTATCTCCAGTGTGGGAGCTCTCATGACTTGGACCATTATCCCTGGTATGGGAATCCAAACCTTATCGATTGATTATTATGCTAGTCAAGAAGACATAAAAGATCTAGAAAGAAAATAAAACAAGACTTCCATCATTCATACTTCAGAGAGAGTTACTTGACTCAAGGAGGAGTCAAAACAAACTAAAAGGAAGGAAGAGAAAATATATTTTCCCCCTTCAGCATTTTTGAGGGAGACAAACAATATTCTAGTCGATTCAGTTTCTCCTGTCGATATGCCTAGAGATATTACAGTAAGGCATAAAAGGCCTGTCTAGGCTCGACAAAACTTTGCAGGAGGCAGAGGAACATACAAGCCCCTCAAGGCACGTCCAGAGAAAGAAAAAGAGATTTTCGAGCCATCCTCCAGTGATGAGGCATGTTGGAACACATATAATCCTAAACTTTTGAGCTTTATTTCTCCACTTCATGAAAATATAATCCTTCCCAAAACGGTAACTTAGAAAATGACTTTCGAATTTCAAATCAAATTCATGTCTAATTAGTTAGAAATAAGGCACGCGTGATATCCGTCGTTGATGAAGGTTTTCCATTTTGATCAAACGATCATAATTTATCTCGAGTTTTGGAGCTTCCTGATGGTTAGTAACGTGAATCACTAAAGGTCACTCTGGAGCTTCGCACTTCAGGTATTTTGATAAGTCTTACCAATAAAAGTCCTGAAACCCGAAAGTGTTCATTCGTCACTTTCCATAAACCTTTAAGGACACGAGTCATGGTACATGTGTATCTTTTGAGTCTTCCTTGAGTTGACACATGGCACCCATTTATGACTTTTTTGTTTGAAGATTCATTCGATTCTAAGTAACATGTGGCACCTTCCTTTTCTCAACACGTCATCTAGAATGACGTCATCTCTGACATGTCACTACAGGAGATGACCCTTCGGAAATATAGAAAAGAACAAATTCATAAATCACCGAAGCACCAAAATGCCGAAGGATTAAACTTTAATTAATTAAGTTGATCATGGTCAAGAGATGATTAATGACTTTGCACTGCGGGGTTCAAATGTTTACCCTTCATTGTATCCTAAAATATCCAAAGTCCAAATCTCCAAAACACCTAAAAGACTTAAATTGATTACCGGATAATTAATCACTTCAGAGTTTCGGGTTTCATAGGTTTTCTCTCGAGCTACTTTTAAATTTCCCAAAGTCCGAACTGCCGAGACACTCGAAATTAAAGCACTTTTTGAACATGATTAATTAAAGTGTTAAAAACGATTATCCATAGATTAACCTTCCCAAATTCGGAATTTGGATAATTCTCACTCTGTCTCATCTAAATTTCCCGAACATGAACCACCGAATAGTAATGGCATTTATGACAAATCAACGATAATGATTTTTAACATAGATTGTGGATTGCCAGGTATACTTTTCCATTAAAGTTAATAAATTTTCCGTCAGTAAAGCTATACTCAAATCAATGCATCTGATGTGAATAAAAATACTTCGATTTTGAATTTCATTTTCACCTTTTGCAAAGTAGCAAGTTTTATCCGATTGAGAATCTCATGCAATTCCTCTGCAACAGGCAACCTCGTTCTGTTCTCTCGATATCATGGCACCACAGAAGATAATGAAGAAGACTGATGCAGCTGGTGAAGGTTCAAATCCAAATGCGGATGTTCTGTCAAACACTACGTTGCGAGCTATATACTTTGTTGAATCTTGAACACAGGTGTTCAAGATTCTGGAACATGACATTATAAATTGCTTAGAAGATTCTAGCCATGAAGTGGACGATACTCATGGAGCTAAAATTAGATATATAGCCCAGTTCGAGCTACACAAGATAGCTACACGACCGAGACTCGTGTTGTATAATGACATGATAAGTTGGGCCCTAGAAAACATCGATGTACAAACCAAGAGCATTTTCAACTATCAAAAGGTTGTTGTTGGGTGTTTCCAACCAGAACATCTCCAATTAATGTATAAGCTATCCTCCGACTCTAAATATAATTGTAATGTTGCATTTATGCTAGAGTTTGACCAACAGGAATGCATACAATATGACAAGATTTATCCTGATATAATCAAGTCCTGGTGAGGGCACCCAGAGAAGTTCAGGGCCAATGCTCATGGTATGTATGCCACATCGTCATTGGATACTCACATGATTTATGTAGCTATGATGCTTTGTATACTATTTGGGAAGAAGATTCCTACTCATTTCCCAATGGAATGGGTGTCAATCATGCACGGGGTGGCTAAGGGCTACGCTTGTAACTGGGCCAAAATGTTGTCGGATAATCTGGCCAAAGAAATCACTGAATACAAATTGGCTAAATCAAAGGGGTATCTTGCCCCTTTCTATATGTCTGTGTATATCGTGGATGCCATATGCTTCATAACCCCTTTCCCACTGATGAATTGGATCTCGACCCCGACCAACGTATAACCTATTCACTTCTATCACTCTAAACTATGGGAGGACAAGGCCAAATATTTCTTTTACAAAATCTGTCACAACGTAGTGGTCCCTATCCATATATCTTTATATGGTTTCCCACCCCCTCGAATTTCAGACAGAATCATGGGAAATCTGGGCAAACTAGTTGACTGGTTCATTGAAGAAAAATTCTCTTATATCATGGTTTTCGGATGCTCAGTCCCTCCCCATGCTCTCCCAAGAGTTTTACCAGACCAGCTAGTATGGCGAGAAGTAGCTTACCAAACAGTAACAAGGGGCATCAACAAGGAACTGAAAGCAACCCAGAAAAAGGTATGGCCTACCTTCCCTCTCCAGGTCGATATGTTTTCTCTTTTCAACTTTGGTCACTCTAAAGTAGAGGCCACAACTCTAAATGATGTCAAATTGGTTGACATCGAATTCAAAAAGCATGACCCATACAAGATTCTAGAGAAATACCTAGCCCAATTCAATATGAAAATATGTGTGCACGAAGGCTCCCCATATGATGAAATATTCAGGGGAGTCAAGTATTATGAAGAGGTATAGAATAGGTTCCAAACCCTGCCCCCAGATCAATGGGATGGCTTCCTCAGTTTACAAATACACCGATGAAACAACTTGCCGAAAGTACTACAGGGAGAATCGGTAGCCACTTCTCTTGCACATGAATCTGTACCTCCAGGTTTTGAACCAGGAAACTCAGGTAAATAGGACACTTAGTAAACCCCAAATAGCTTCAAAGTTTTGACTTAGGAATTGGAAGCTTCATTATCAAGTCCACTAGTTCCTCAGGCAACAGCTCAGCTTGAAGATTTCCTAAAGAAAGGGCAGGATAAATATCCTTCGACACCAACCACATCTGTTGCCAATACTGCTAAGCAACAACTGTCTATGGATATCGGTACTCCTATTACTTCATTAACACCTTTGCAGTCTAGTTTCAGAAATCCTAGTTCCGAAGTCATTTTTGTAGGTGATCTCACCCCAATTTTTCCCAAAGAGATGCCTCTTTCAGATTTCTTCTTTAGCAAGAAACGAAGGGCCATCGTCAAATGAGAATCACATTAGAAGGATGAAGTAATAACCAAAAGGAAAAGGATGTTGTATGATGGAAATGATCGCAATGATTCATAATTCACGAAGGAAGTTGCAGAGTCATTGGGTGCCTTTGCCACTGCAAATCAATGGTCAGTGGAGAACTTGGCAGAGAAACTAAAAAAGAAAAACTTATCGTTGGGGCAGTTGCAAGATCAAATACTAACCATGAAATAGACTATAAGAAATAAGATGAACAAATCAGAGCTTATGATGGGCATCAAATCCAACAGTTGCGGGCTAACCTCGAGGAGCTCCATCAAAATTCATAGGCCAACAAAGGATTGGTCACTCAATGTGATGAGTTAATAAGGAAATTGCAAGACAAATTAGAATTGACTGAAGGTACATCAGTGGATATTTTAGCCTTCTAGACTCAAGCACTGGAAATAAATGAAAAACTAAAAATGACACAGTAGGATCTTTTTATGAAGGTTGATGCCATACATAAATTCTATCAGGTATTAGACATTGCTCTGAAGGATGTCCATATTAAGGAAAGAGAAGCTCGCTTAGCCCGAGCTAAGTTTCAAGAAGTCGTTGCATTGGCACAGAAAGATAATACCCCCAATTTTCCTCGGCTTTCCCCTTCGAAACAAATAAGAGGTGATCTGGCGCTGAAGGTGTGGGAAACAAATTGGCAGAGAGCAAGAGATTAGCCAGGGAAGTAAAGGACACTTGCCAAGAAGCGTTATCATCATTGGACAAGAGACTGATTGATTTTGAGGGAAGCAATATTGTTGAGGCTTTGGGGAAAATCGATATCAAAATGAACCAACACAATTATAGAAAGAGCAAAGAGGAAACTCTGGCATCCATTCAAGAAATGAGCCAGATTGACCTTCTTAAAATAAAAAAGTGGCTAGTGAACCCAACTTCACAGTTCCAGACCTTGACTCAAGAAGTGAAAAGAATCCAAGAAAGACTACCTCAAGTGGAAAAGAAATTATACGTTTTCAAGGTGAATGAAACCATTGAGCCATCAAAGATAGTGGTGGAATTTTTAGATAGATGTAACCAATGCATAGAGCGTGGAAAAGCAAGCACAATGGTGAGCAAATAAGGAAATTTCATTGCATTACTGAATGTGGTTGAAGGGACAGATGGAAACAAAACTACAACATCTAAGATATTATGTCGAATTATTAAGAAGACTAGAAGACATATGTGTTTGGCCTAAAGGAACGAGGAAAGGAACCGTTTTTGCCAACAGACGAAGAGATAGAAGAGAATGCCAGCAAAGCTCATCATTTTTTATGCACTATTGTATTATTTCAAATATTTGTTATGTTTATTATAATAAGTCCAACCGTTTTGAGTTGTGACAATTTTGTATAAATACATAGATCCAAGATCTATTAATGGATTCTTCTTGCTAGATGTAATAGAGAAAACTATCCCTTGATTATTAATACAAGTGCATACAGAGATTCCAAATTTTGTTCAGTTTGGGTTATGTGTTTCTCCTATATTTCAATATTTCTCTATGCATTTCCTTGATAGATGTTTGATTGCAATATAGTATCACAACTACTGTAATCGTATTATATCAGTAATTTGTTAAGTGAGTAGTTTTTCTTCTGTATTTGCTTTGAGTAAAACAAGACCTGCAAGCTATGTGAATTACTGTAGTTTATACTTTGTTCAAGGGTGCGCTATCTAATTTCTTCCACTGCAACAAGGTGATATTCTTCAACAATTGATGCCTCTCTTTGTTTAATAGTTTTATAAACTTCCCCCATACCATTCAATATTACAATTGTGAATCAGACACGAAATACGACCTTTGTGCTGCCATATTGTTATTTTCATTTAAGGATATTTTCTCTTATAACTAAAGGTAGAAAAAACAATCTTTAAAAACATTCTCTTTAAGACTTTCCTGATGCCTGACATTACTCTTTGAGCCTTAAGTTTAATCTCAGGAACAACATCTTTTTGGCGTCGTTGCCGGGGATGGAGAAACGAAGTTATTTTTCCCTAGGAAAATGACAAGGTAAGATTCTATCTTTGATAGTGAACAAAGATTGAATACACAAGTAAGGATTATTTTTATCTTTAATTTGGTGACTCCACCACAGATAAACTGGCATTCAGTTGAAAGAATACCAGAAAGAATCCAGACGATAATCATACGACACCAGTATCAGATCCCAAAAGGTTGTTGCAACAAAGGAATACCTCAAATCGACTACTGCATCAACAGGTAAAATATACCAACCCAAATTTGCACAAGTTAATGCTAAGGTTCTGATTGAATAACTAACCCCTAAAGAGAATTTTAAACAAGCACCCTTTGCAGAGGCATCAACTAGTAAACCCGAGGTTAGGCTTGAGAATCCGAAGATAACTCTACCCAAGTTAAAGATTGAGATTGACTCGATAGATACCCCTACCGGTCAGAATAAAAGGTCCCTCTCTATACCCATTGTTGTTAATACTCTGTCGACCCCATCCTTGTCCGAAGTGAAGGTTTCAATTTTCCAAAACCCTGAAGAACATATTTTTTACCCTGTTTCCTCCCCTATCGGTTCTCCTATTTATACATCTTGTAAGTCTGAGGAAACTAGTCCACATTTCCCTTTTCCTCCTCTTCTAGATTTTTCATCTCCTAATGATCTTTTTCTGGAACTTCCTTTGCCACATCCTGAAGAAGTTGAAAGGCCACCACTTCGGTCTCTCAAAGTTTTTGAAAATTCTCTTTTTTCCCAAAATCCATCCCCTAGACTTCTAATGGATGTTGTTGGAGGAGGTGGTGTCGGAGGTGGAGGAGCAGGTGGACAAGGTCAAGGACAACCTCCAACCCCTAGAATTTTTGCCAAGGTAGCTACCATATACACTTCCTTGTTCCTCCTGTCGTCCTTCATGATTTGCCCAAGAATTATATGAAGAACTTACCGAAATTTATGGGAGAAGGAGATTTAACCGCAACCGAGCACATAGCCTTTTTTTATTAGTTTGTTGATATCCATGGAATTGAGCATGAAGATGTTTACTCAAGTATTTTAGTACAAATCTTCGAAGGACAAGTAAGAACCTGGCTTCGAGGACTCCCGGTAGGATCCCTACGGTCATATGATGATCTAGAAAACACATTTTTAAGACAGCGGGGAGAAAAGAAATACCATCTCTATTATTTGACTGAATTCGAGGCTTTAAGAAAAATGAATTCTGATTCGATTCTCGAATTTAATTAGAGGTTCAACAAATTGTACAATAAGATCCTAGCCAAAGTTAAACCCTCTCAACCTGCGACAAAGGTAACTTTTGCAGGGGCTTTCGAACCTGACTTTTCCCTCCTCTTAAGAGAAATAAGATCTTCCACTCTAGAAGGAATGCAAGATGACTCCATAGAAATTGAATCAAACATGATGGCATCCGGTAAATTAAAATCCAAAGTTGAGACGGGAACTAGAGAACCTAGGCATTTCAAAGAATAGGCAGGGCCATTTGGATCTGGGAAGTCCACGGAAGAAAAAATGGACGAGATGGATAAAATAATTAAAGACTTATCAAACAAAATATCCAGGATGGAATTAGACCAAGCCAAACCTGATCCGTTCATTATAAATAAGTTCAAGAGAAACCCTAACCCTCATACGAAACAAAGACAGGTAAAAAATGAAGATCAAAAGATCCAAGCCCCTTTTAAAATTGAAAAATTTATGAAGAGGGATGAAATGGAAATTTATGAGGAGTTAGAAGAGGATCTAAACAACCTTAGTGATGACAACCTGGAGTCTCATTTAACTAGAAAGGATTATGAAAAGTCTGTAGACCTAGAACCCTTGTTTAATAATGAGGAAAGTATAAATAATCTGGGAGAATCCACATATCAAGGACTCGTCGACCCAATAATGGCTGAACTCAAACATAAGTACGATTTAAGGCCCAAAGAAACAAATCCTACAAATTCTCCACCGAAAAATATTTACTGATAAATAAAGCGAATGAGGCAGCTGCTACTAAACTGCTAGTTGAAACACAAGTTGCCCCAACAAAAACTGTTGAAACAAGAGACACACAAACTATAAAAACAAAGAATATAGAAGCACAAGCTCCAACCAGAGAAATCAAAAAAACAACTGGAGGTTTCATTTTAGAAAATGAACTTAATAAAATTAAAATCTCCATGCCCCTGGTTGAGCTTGCCAAAAACTTGATTTATAAAAAACAGATTGCTAAAATGATATTTTTTTATGATGTTGGATGTCACATAGATGTTATCAATCTATAAGATGAAAAACCTATGATCATGTTTGGTCCGCACATCAAAAATACTAAGGATTTTGTTGCTTCATTTTATATTACATTAACTGTGCACAACCACTTACTCCACAACTGCATGTTAGATTCTGGGACCTCTCATAATTTAATGCCTAAAATTATCATGGAAAAATTGGGCCTCGAAATCACTAGACCTTATCAAGACTTATACTCATTCGATTCCAGAAAAGTTATGGCATGATCAAATATTTGGTAGTAAATCTTGCATGGATCCCTGTAAAAAGTATATTTATGGATGTAGTCGTCGCTGACGTCCCTGCAAAGTAYGACATGTTTTTATCTAGGTATTGGGGCACCAAATTAGGAGGATCACTTCATCTGGACATAACTTATGCTATGATCCCAATTTTTGGTGGACAATTTACTCAACTGTACATAGAGACTAGACTGACATATACTGTAAGTGACCCCCAAAACCCAAACAATTACCCAGTCTATGTTGTTGATCAAGATTTAGGAAATTGTATATTATCAATAGATGATGATTTCAAAGAATGTACAAAAGAAGAAAATAAAAAAATAGAAAAAATAAAGAAAAGTGTAAATAGTAGAGGAGTATGGAAAATGTTTTTTGATGGTGCTTTGTCCTGCGAAGGATCAGGGTCCGGAGTGTTATTTGTAGCATCAGGAGATGAGTACGTAATCCCATTTTCATATACATTACAATGGGGGGTTGATTATACAAATAATGTCTATGAGTATGAAGCTCTAGTCTTAGGATTATAAGCTGCCGTAAAGTTCAAAAATGAACATCTGATAGTTTATGGTGATGCAGAGCTTATTGTGAAACAAATAAAGAAAAAATATCAAGCCAAGCATCCAAGGCTAAGATTATACAAAATTTGCACCTAGGATATTTGATAGAAAAATCATTCTCATCTTTTAACATTCACTCCATTCCTAGAATGGGAAATCAGTAGGACGATTCTTCAGCCAAAGCTGTGACAAATTTTGCACCACCTACTGTCCTAAAACTAAAATATCATATCGAAATGAGACACAGACCTTCGATTAAAAATAATGTTCATCATTGGCAAGTCTTTGAAGACGATGAACAAATTAAACAGTTCCTTGAAATGGTTGACGAGTTCTCTGAAACTCACATAGATCAGGAAAACCAGAATGATCCTATCTGGATCATGCAGGAAGGAGAAAACTCTGAAAAGTTCCAAGATAAGATTGCAATTCATCGTATGCTTGTGCTTAAAAACAATCAGATCCATAGAGGTCTRATCCCCTTAGAGATATTGATTGACCACGATGACATACCATTAAAATCTACCTTACGTYCCCAACCTGAATAGGTTGAAGACTGTAATATAGGAACTGTGGAAAATCCTAAACTAGTCCATATATCTAAATACCTTCCAACACAAATGAAGAGTAAGTATGCCRAGTTGCTTGGACAGTATAAAGACATCCTTGCGTGGTCCTATGACAATCTAAAAACTTATGATACCTCTATAATTGAACATAAGATTCCTTTGAAGCATGGTATCAAACCTTTTAGGCAGAAGTTGAGATAGATAAATCCTATCCTCCTGCCAGTGATATAAATGGAATTCAATAAGCTTCTCAACACAAAGATTATTGTTCCACTCAGGTATTCTAAATGGGCAGAAAATTTGGTACCCATCAGGAAGAAAAATGGAGAAATAAAATCGGTCATCCCTCAAAGACAACTACCCACTACCAAAAATGGTTCATATCCTAGAAAAAGTAGTTGGATCTAAAAGAATGTCCATGATTGATGGTTTTTCAAGATACAATCATATTGTTGTCCATGAAGATGATAAAGAAAAGACTGTGTTTACCACTCTGTGGGGAACTTTCATGTATGACAAAATTCCATTTGGTTTGATGAACGCAGGGGCTACTTTCTAGAGAGCGATGGATATATATTTCATTGGTGAAAGAGACAATTTTGTTGTTATTTATCTCGATGATTTGACAATTTTTTCTAACTCTGATGCAAAACATTTGGTACGCCTCAAACAAACTTTTGAGAAATGCAAAAAGTTCGATTTGTCTCTTAATCCTAAGAAATCACACTTCGTTATGCAAGAAGGTAAGTTCCTGGGTCATATAGTGTAAAATGAAGGAATCAAGGTTGATCCTAAGCGAGTCGAGGCTATAGATACAATTAATATTCCTAGGAACAAAAAATAAATTCAATCTTTTTTAGGAAATATCAACGTTTTGAGAAGATTCATTCCCAATTTTGCTGAAATAATTAAATTGATTACAAATATGTTGAAGAAAGAAAACGAAGTGAAATGGACCATTGAAGCTAAAGCATCATTCAAGCGAGTCAAGAAAGCTATAAGCGAAGAACCAGTATTAGCCAGTCCACACTATACAAAGGAATTCTTGATCTTCTGATGCAGACCCCCCTTCTTTCCTAAGGGTTGTGTGACCTCTCGGTCTAAGATCGATCAAGAAACTGAGTCGGATCAACTCTTTGGGTCTTTGATAGACCCCAAAAACAGTTACACAAGTCCTTTCTCCAAATGCGCAGGTCGTATGAGACACGCGGGTTCTCTCCTGAGCGTTGTTCAACTTCCAAGCCAACCGAGCGCTAGCTCCTCTCAGGCTAAGCCCCTTCCTTCTTGTGACCACAACTATGACCACTCGCCTAACTCAAAAGGCGTTTCATAATTTCACATACAGGGTCTTTTCATGTGAGTCACCTCGACTCTCCTGACCTCCAAAATCTTGATAGGGGCCTAGCGCGTGCTAGATCCTCCCTTGTCCTCCATCCATATGAGCCCTCGCTATGACCTGGGGCCAAACCTTCTGAGCGCTTCATGATTTCGTGCTTCATGATTTCACATTTCGTGAAGTCCACTTGCTCGTCCTTCTAAAACCCGAACTTGCAAGTTCTGCTTGCCAGATCAACGATCCACAATCCCCGTGATCCAACAGTCCTGATCTCCTTTTCACGTATCGGGACATCACATTTCCCGAAGTTGGAGGATCGCTCACCTCCCTTCTCCTGATATCTCCCTGGACAATCAATGGTCCATGCTCTCTCTTCGATCAATGGTTGTGATCCTTTCGCAAGTTCGCACTTCGTGAACCCTCACGACTCTACCCTTTGACCTTTCCACTCTATGATTCAGCGAAATGTTGATCTCTCGCCACATGCCCTGTCTCGATGGATAGTTCTGATTATTTTGGAATTTCATAACCCTACTCCTCATGTGTACTTTCAAAGCTTATCGTTAGTGCACTTTACCTTGATCGAGCAACTATGATTAGTTTGCACTTAGAATGAATGACTGATATCTTTCGGCCTCTGCACTTGCTCATCGTTGTCTAGACACTGATCGGATGGTCCAGATCTCTCCTCCTGAGCTTAAGATTTCTTCATACTTAGAATATCTTCTAAAGATTCAAAGGTTTCAACCTTTTTCCTTCCTGCGAGTCCATTTCTTAGATCTCGTTCACACTTCTTGGAAGTTTTATCCCTTCTGAGCTTGATCTCCTTAAAGATTTCGATCTCCCAAGCACTTCTTGCTTTTCCGGGAAATTTCGTCTAACTCAGATTTAAATATTTCTTGAAAAGAATTATTCCCACCTTCCTGGTGTTCCTCTTTACTAGTCCTTCGACTTCTTATGGAGTAGCTTTGACACTGAGTCAAATTCTGGATCTATGCACTCCTTGCAGCAGATTCTTACGCAAGATCTAGATTCTTGTGGATGATTGTGCACTTCTTGCAACGGTCACTTTGCACTACTTGCAAAGGAAATATTACATTATTTCTTATGATCTTTATGAGTCAAAACAGACCCTGTCAACGCACTCCTTGCTGACTGTATGCACACCTTGCACCGACTCACGAAGAAAACGATTGAGAATTATACAAACATTTTAAAGCTACATACACTCGTAGCAAGATTCATTCATTCTTGAAAACAACAATAACAGAGGATTGCAAACAACAACAGTCTCACACATTTGGATCAATTTTCCTCGGTTATCTTCATTCAAAATGAAAAGATGGTTACAAGAAAAATCAAAACAACAACTATTTTTCAGAAAATTCCTACTTGCTCACAACCCCCCTTTAGGGCGTACAAAACCTCTCTTTATATCAGAGGGTCCTTAGGGTTTCCCCCCAGCTACCCATTGTTCAAAAGAAAAAAACTAACTGCTACCTAATTGTGGTTACATCGAGAGTAGGGTTGACTCCCTGGTCACGCGTGCTCATTTTCTCTCCACGCGCGTGATCTTTCCTCTTTTTTTTTCTATCAGCTTCAAAATATTGAAGTACCGGCCAACATTCGAGATTCTGAATTGGTCCTTAGGCAACGAGTTGTCCTACCACATGTACTTGTTGATGATGCTCCTGCATCATCTTCTTTTTCACTTCCAAACATACTATCGCGACAGTTCTCCAAGAAAAGAATGAAGAAGGTTTTGAGGAACCAATAGCCTTTTTCAGTAAAAGCCTCAGGGATGGAGAATTAAAATATGATATACCTAAAAAAAAAGCTTACGCCACGGTGAAAGAGCTCAAATATTTCAGAACATATGTGTTTCATTCCAAAATAATCGCTTACGTGCCAACAAGTGTTGTCAAAGACATTTTGGTCCAACAAGACAGTGACGGAAAAAGAGGTCGGTGGTTAGCTAAAATTCAAGAGTTTGATCTAGAAGTAAAACCGACCAAACTAGTCAAAGGTCAGGGCCTGGAAAAATTGTTAGCAGAATCAAATTTCAAGGAACTTGAGATAAACCACCTGGAATCACACGGATATATCCAAGATATAGAATATCTTGATGATCAAACCCCTACAGTCCATATTGAAGATAAATTTTCTTCCTCTGCTTGGTATCACGATATCATCTCATACCTCCTTACCCTTCAGTGCCCGAGTGACATGACTCCATCCAAGGTGAGAAATTTGAAGTTGCACACAATTAAATATTGTATTATTGATGGCCAACTATACTGGAAGGATCCTCTAGGTTTCTTTTTAAGTTTCTTGATAGAATCTGAAACAGAAGGCATCGTAAATGAATTTCATGAAGGAGTGTGTGGAGGACACCATGCCTGGAGGGCAACGACATATAAAATTTTAAGAGCTGGTTATTATTGGCCAAAATTATTTACCGATGTAAAAACCAAGGTCAGAGCCTGCAACTCTTGCCAACTTTTCTTTGGTAAGAAAAATCTCCCCGCACTACCTTTGGTCCCGGTCAAAACAGAAGCTCCCTTTCAACAATGGGGCCTAGATTTCATTGGAGAAATCCATCCGTAGTCGAGCACCCAACATAAATGGGTTTTAACCACTATTGATTACTTTATGAAGTGGTTTGAAGCCATTCCAACTCAGAATGCTACGGATTCAGTGGTAATAAACTTCTTAGAAGAGAACATCCTATCGAGATTTGGTTTCCCTCAAAAAATAGTCACTGACAATGCCCAAGATTTCAAATCGGTGGCAATGATCAATTTATGCCAAAAATACAACATCGTGTTAGGACATTATACAACCTATTATCCTCAAGGAAATGGGTTAGCTGAATCATCCAACAAGAGCTTGATGACTATAATAAAAAAGGTGTTAACAGAAATAAAAAGGCTTGGTACAWTCATTTGAAATACGCCTTATGGGCAAATYGAATCGGCACCAAGAAATCAATAGGTATGTCCCCTTTTCAAATGGTTTATGGTACTGACGTCATCCTTCCTATCAACCTCTCTCTTCCTGTGATGAATCTCTGGCGAGATGAAAATGAAGAATTGAATGACCTTACAAGAAGAATAAATCAACTAATCGAAGTCCGAGAAAATAGAGCCGAAGTCAATGAAAAACTTTAGAGATACCAAAATAAAATGAAGGCCCTTTTTGATAAAAATACTAAAGACGGGGAATTTATTCATGAAGACCTAGTTCTAAAGTGGGAGGCTAGAAAATAAGATGTAGGGAAACATGAAAAGTTTGACCACCTCTGGTTCGGTCCATTCAGGATTTCAGCTGCTGAGGGGAAAAATTCCTTCCTACTAGAAAACCTCGATAGAAAAAATCTTGACGCCCCTGTCAACAGGCATTACCTAAAACATTTTATGCAATAATCATATTTTACATTCCCATTGTATATACCGGTTTGGTTTCCTATTTTGATTTGCAATTTTATTTTCTCTGTAGATTATCCAAATTTTAATTTTCATCTTAAATAAACCAAGTCTTATTTGATATCATAAAAGCAAAATATAAAATATCTATACTGCATATCATTTCTATGTTGCAAAAATTTCTGACATCTCTCATTTTGTTCCCGTGCAGAATACTTACTATCAAATGAGAGATGAGGAGGTATCATAATCCAACACTAAGTTTTCAAAACATTTTTTTTCTTTCAAAACAGGTGGTAAATTAATAATTGGCTTGATTGAAAATATAAATGAAATCTGAGGTATGAACTCCTATACTTATAGTTCAAGATAAAGTTCTAAGGAAATCTTATCGAATATAAATGAGGTTTTACACATGTAAATATTGTCACCTAATGAAGGACCAGAAAAGTATAAGTCTATAGATTAATTTTGAAGCCTTATCCGAATCAAATAAAAAGAAAAGAAAATAAGAATAAAAAGGGCTTGAAGCAAAGTTCGAGAGTCAATAAACAAACTTGTGTGGGAATGAGACCCTTTTGCAACAGACTCTTTGAGTCTTTGTTCTATTCTACTCTACCTATCTCTGAGATTTTGTTTACTTCTGATTTTCTCTATCCTTTCCTTATGTCTTCATAGAAAGAAAGGGTTTCACCTTGACCCTGGAAACTTAAAAACATACCTTCAAAGTGAGATTAGGTGAAAATATTTATGATTCTTGTGATTTTAACTGAAATAAAGTATGTCTAGGCTAATCCTGATAACTTTAGCTCTTCTATCAGATTTTAAACTGATTAATTCGCTCAAGGTCAGTGCCCTAAAAATAAAAATTCCCATAAGATATTCCCTATAGGCGAAGGTGTATTTAAGATTGGGAGAGAATTAGTCCAGAGTACGATCAAAAAATTGTTGACAGATCTTCATTGTCAAATCTTAAGAAGATATCATGCCTTGTATGATACATACAAATTGATTGCCCCCACTTCAAAAATATTAAAATATAAGACAGGTGGTGAAAGGAAATTTGTAATTTGATTTCCCCCATTTTTTCCAAAAAGAGATGATGAAAGGAAATTCATATAATGATTTCCCTCATCTCCACAAAATGCGAATTCAAGTGGTGAAAGGAAATTCAATGGGAGATGTAGATAACTTCACCGGGGTACTGAACATGCTCACTGGTAGTGAAGCAATATCTATGATTTATGTAAGGATGTCATACACATATATAACATACTCTGGTATCTGGTTCTCCTTCCGGCAATATTTACATCCTAAACCAACAAGGGATTCCCTAAATAAATTGTTAAATTCACTTAACCTTGATGCGAATGAAATCAACCAAAGACTGATATTTTAGTTAAGGTTGTTTTCATTATCTTAAGCAAATCCAAACTCAGTTTTAGGAAAGGGAAATTATTAATAGCCTAACTTGAGATCAATAATTAGGTGTGTTTTGAAGGTTTTCTGAGATTCAGTTAAAGCTAAATTTTTCTGTGTATGATTAGTCCTTGAAGTGTGTGTTTCCCAGAAGTGTAATAATGACTCCATTCACCCAATAAAGGCATTCAGTATAATGTTCTTCCACGTCTTGTGGGGAGACGTGATCCTCAGATGGAGCCTATGTTGGAACACATATAATCCTGAACTTTTGAGATTTATATTCTCCACTTCATGAAACTATAATCCTTCCCAAAACAGTAACTTAGAAAATGACTTTAGAATTTCAAATCAAATTCATGTCTGATTAATTAGAAATAAGGTGCGTGTGATATCTGTCGTTGATAAAGGTTTTCCGTTTTGATCAAATGATCCTAATTTCTATGAAGTTTTGGAGTCGCCTGATGGTTAATAATGTGAATCACTAAAGGTCGCTTTGGATCTCCGTGCTTCGAGTATTTCGATAAGTCTTAATGATAAAAGTACTGAAACCTAAAATTGTTCATTTGTCAATTTCCCTAAACCTTTAAGGACATGAGTCTTGGTACAGTTGTATCTTTTGAGTCTTCCCTGAGTTGAAACGTGGCACCCATTTCTGACTTTTTCATTTGAAGATTCATTTGATTCTAAGTAACATGTGGCACCTTCCTTTTCTCGACACGTCATCTAGAATGACGTCATCTCTGACACGTCACTATGGGAGATGACCCTTCGAAAATATAGCAAAGAACGAATTCATAAATCACCGAAGCACCAAAATGCCGAAGGATTAAACTTTAATTAATTAAGTTGATCATGGTCAAGAGACGATTAATGACTTGGCACTTCGGGGTTCGGATGTTTACCCTTCGAAAAGTTGGACTCTCTGAAATACCTAAAAGACTTAAATTTATTACCAAATAATTAATTACTTCGCAGTTTCGGGTTTTAGAGGCTTTCTCTYGAGCTACTTTTAAAGTTCCCGAAGTMCGAAYTACCGAGACACTCAAAATTAACGCACTTTTTAAACATGATTAATTAAAGTGTTAAAAATGATTATCCAGATATTAACCTTTGCAGATTCAGAATTCAGATAATTCTCACTCTGTCTCATCTAAATTTCCCGAACACGAACCACCRAATATTAATGGCATTTATGACAAATCAACGATAATGATTTTTAACATAGATTGTGGATCGCYAGGTATACTTTTCCATTAAAGTTAATAAATTTTCTGTTAGTAAATCTATACTCGAATCAATGCATCTGATGTGAATAAAAATACTTCGATTTTGAATTTCATTTTCACCTTTCGCAAAGTAGCAAGTTTTATCCGATTGAGAAGATTACACAATTCCTCCGCAACAGGTAACCTCATTATGTTCTCTCGATATCATGGCACCACGAAATATGATGAAGAAGACTAATGTAGTTGGTGAAGGTCCAAATCCAAATGTGGATGTTCTGTCAGACACTGTGTCGCGAGCTATAGACTCTGTTAAATCTTGGACACAGGTGTTCAAGATTCTGGAACATGAGATTATAAATTTCCCAGAATATTTTGGTGATGAAGTAGACGATACTCATGGAGATAAACTCAGATATATATCCCAGTCCGAGCTACACAAGATAGTTTTGCATCCGTGAATCATGTTGTATAATGACATGATAATCTAGGCCATGGAAAACATCGACGTCCAAACCAGGAGAATTTTCAACTATCAAAAGTTTGTTGTTGGGTCTGTCCAACCAAAACACCTGCAAGTAATGTATAAGCTATCTCCCAACCCTAAATATAATTACAATGTTGCATTTATACTGTAGTTTGAGCAACAGGAATGCATACAATATGACAAGAGTTATCCCTATATAATCAAGTCCCGGTGGGGGCACCTAGAGAAGTTTAGGGCCGACACTCATGGCATGTATGCCACAACGTCATTGGATACTCACATGATTCATGTAGCCATGATGCTCTGTAGACTATTCAGGAAGAAGATTCCTACTCATTTCCCGGTGGAATGGGTGTCAATCATGAATGAAGTGGCCGAGAGCTACGCTTTTAACTGGGCCAAGATGTTTTTAGATAATCTTGCCAAAGAAATCATTGAATACAAATTGGCTAAATCAAAGGGGCATCCTACCACTTTCTATATGTTTGCATATATCATGGATTCCTTCTGCTTCATAACCCCTTTCCCACTAATGAATTGGAGATGGACCTCGACCAACGCAAAACCTATTCACTTCTATCACTCCAAACTATGGGAGGACAAGGCCAAAGATTTGTTTTATGAAATCTGTCACAACATAGTGGTCCCTGTCCATATAGCTTTATATGGTTTCCCACCCCCTCAAATTTTAGACAAAATCATGGGAAATCTGGGCAAACTAGAAAATTGTTTCATTGAAGAAAACTTCTCTTATATCAGGGTTTTCATATGCTCAGTCCCTCCCCATGCTCTCCCGATATTTTTACCAAACCGGCTAGTATGTCGAGAAGTAGCTTACCAAACAGTAACATGGGGCATCAACAAGGAACTGAAAGAAGCCCAGAAAAAAAAGTATGGCCTACCTCCTCTCCAGGTCGGTATGTTTTCGCTTTTGGATTTCGGGCACTCTAAAGTAGAGGTTTCAACTCTAAATGATGTCAAATTGGTTGACATCGAATTCAAAAATAACAACCCACACAAGATTGTAGAGAACCACCTGGCCCAATTCAATATGAAAAGATATGTGCATGAAGACTCCCCATATGATGAAATATTCATGGGAGTCAGGTCTTATGAAGAGGTACAGAACAGGTTCCAAGCACTGCCCCCAGATCAACGGGTTGGCTTCTTCAGTTTCCAAAGACATAGACAAAACAACTTGCTGAAAGTACTACAGGGAGAATCGGTAGCCACTTCGCCTGCACAGGAATCTGTACCTCTAGGTTTTGAACCAGGAAACTATGGTAAACAGGATACTGAGGAAACCCTAAAGAGCTCCAAAATTTTGACTCGGGAATTGAAAGCTTCATTATCAAGTCCACTAGGCCCTCAGGCAACGACTCAACTCAAAGATTTCCTAAAGCAAGGAAAGGATACATATCCTTCGAGACCATCCACATATGATTCAAATACTGTTGAGCAACAACCGTCTACGGATATCAATAATCCTATTACTTCATTGACACCTTTGCAGTCTAGTTTCGGAAATCCTAGTTCTCAAGTCATTTTTATAGGTGATCTCACCCCAATTTTGCCCGAAGAGATGCCTCCTTCATATTTATTATTTCGTAAGAAACAGAGGGCCATCGTCAAAAGAGAATCACATCAGAAGGATAGAGTAATAAACACAAGGTAGAGGATGTTGTATGATGGAAATGATCTCGATGATTCTGAATTCACGAAAGAAGTTGCAGGGTCATTGGGTTCCTTTGCCATTGCAAATAAATGGTCATTGGAGAACTTGGAGGAGAAACTAAAACATAAAAACTTATTGGTGTGGTAGTTGCAAGATCAAATAATAACCATGGAATAGACTGTAAGAAATAAGATGAACCTTTGAAAAAATTAGAGCTTATGACATGCATCAAATCCGAAAACTGTGGGCTAACCTCAAAGAGCTCCATCAAAATTCACAGGCCAACAAAGAATTGGTCACTCAATGTGATGAGTTAATAAGGAAATTGCAAGCCATATTAGACCTGACTAAAGGTACATCAGTGGATATTTCGGCCTTCCAGACTCAAGTGTTGGAAATAAATGAAAAACTGGAAACAACATAGCAAGATCTTTTTATGATGGTTGATGCCATACAAAAATTCTAATAGGAAGTACACATTGCTCTGAAGGATGTCTATATTAGCTTAGCCTGAGCTAAGTTTCAAGAAGTCATTGCATTGGCACATAAAGATAATACCCCCAATTTTCCTCGACTTTCCCCTTCAAAACAAATAAGAGGTGATCTGGCCCTGAAGGTGTGGGAAACGAATTTGGTAGAGAGCAAGAGGTTAGCCAGGGAAGTAAAGGATGCTTTCCAGGAAGCGTTAACATCATTGGACGAGACTGATTGATTTTGAGGGAAGCAGTATTGTGGAGGCTTTGGGGAAAATCGATATCGATATAAACCAACATAATTCTAGAAAGAGCAGAGAGGAAACTCTAGCAGCCATTCAGGAAATGAGCCAGATTGAACTTCCTAAAATAAAAAAATGGTTAGTGAACCCAACTTCACAGTTCCA
>JASDQU010435498.1:169804-193059 GCA_032191745.1 Picea mariana | reverse complement strand
CACAGCATTGAAACAAATGCATAACAAAGAACATAAAACAACTGTAAACATACCATTTAACAAATGTAAACAGTAAGTATCATAACACCATGAAAATTGAGTCAAAGCTTTATATATTAACTCAAGTGCTCCTGTACATGGCTTCTTCTCTATAGTTTTCTGCTACAGCTCTCCAGCTTATGAAATCTCTAAATGATCTTACAATGATACAAGGGTGAGGGTGTCTATATTCGTTTTCCCTCCTACGCTTCTAAATTGTCTAATCTATTAAATCAAATCTACCTACTTTCATTAAAAAAACTTAAATGCCTATTACATTCGATAAATGAGAGCAATCGCTCAAGATCTATTCACAATTCCAAGATATAAATGTAAGTACGCTTCCCCTAGCTATTACATTAATATCCGCTCATTAATTTTTCAAAACATTTCAAAATGTGCGCTGGTGCTTTCTAGCTGTCTTCCGCCTTTATGCTTGCTTGGATGGCTGCGTACGATGCTCCTGCATCATACTCCCTTGCTTGAAAATTTTTGTGAACTCCTGTTCATGAGCTCTTGCACGGTCTGTCCATGCCTATGAATTGCTGCTTCATCCTCCCAAATGACATCTTCAACTGGATGTCCTTTCCACTTGACCAAGTATTCAAAATACTCTTTTCTCCTGGTCTTTTTGCTAATCCTTTTGTCAATTATGCCTTCCATCTGTGGCTTGTCAGCTACAGGCATTTGTTTCGTCCATTGAACCTCTTTCTGTTCCTCCTCTGCTCGTGCTTCTTCAGCTCTGTAAGGGTACAAATCTGCAACATTGAATATCGGTGAGATTCCGACCCCATTGGGTAATTCAATCTCATATGCGTTTGCCCCAAATTTCCTTATGACCCTGCACGATCCAATATTTTTCATCTTCAGCTTGTTATACATCCCCCTTGGGAACCTCTCCTTCCTCAAATGCGCAAGAATCAAATCACCAACTTCAAATTGAATTTCTCGCCTGTTTTGATCTACTCTACGCTTGTCTTCTTGATTTGAATTCTGCAATTGCTCCTTAATTCGGCTGTGAATCTCCTTCATTCCTTCTACAAAGTCCTCTGCACTAGCACTCCTGAATTCATTTTGTTCTGAATCTTTCAATTCAAAAACTCCCCTTGGCTGCATTCCATATACAATCTGGAATGGACTCTGGCATGTTCTTCTATTGAGTGAATCATTGTAAGCGAATTTCGCCTGTGGTAGAATGTGATCCCATTGACTGTGGTGTTCAGTCACTAAGCTTCTTAACAAATCTCCCAAGTTCCTGTTTACGACCTCTGTCTGTCCATCCGTCTGAGGATGATATGCTAAGATAAAAGACAAAATTGTCCCCAATTTCTTCCATAAGGTCCTCTAGAAATTCCCTACGAACTTGGTATCTCGATCAAACATGATACTCTTTGGCAAACCATGAGGTCTGACGACTTCCTTGAAAAACAGGTTCACAATATGAGTTGCATCACTGGTTTTCTGGCATGGTATGAAATGTGCCATTTTTGAAAATATGTCGACTACCACAAATATTGAATCATATCCTCTCTATTTCCTTGGCAGTCCCAATATAAAATCCATGCTCACTGCGTCCCATGGCCTTTCAGGTATGAGTAATGGTTGGTATAACCCTGTGTTCTGCCTTTTTCCTTTCGTGTGCTGACAAATTTTGCACCTGTCCACAAATTTCTTGACATCTATCCTCATCCCTGACCAAAAATATGAGCCATTCAACTTTGAGAACGTCTTGTCATGACCTAAATGTTCGGTCAATCCTCCACTGTGTTTTTCCTTCAGCAAATTCTCCCTCATGGAGCATTTTGGAATACATATCTGATTTCCCCTGAACAATAATCCATCCTGGATCATGTATTCAATCCATTGGGTTCTATCCCCGAGAGATGGATTCTCAGATACCTCATATGCCTCCTTGAAGTTTGGATCATCCCTATACATTTCCTTAAGGTTATCAAAACCCAAAGTCTTGACTCTGAAATCCTGCATAAGCAAACATTTCCTGCTCAAAGCATCAACAACTTTGTTAGCAGTTCCAGAAATATGCTTAATCACAAAAGTAAAATTTTGCATGAATTCAACCCATTTAGCATGCTTTTGGATCAAATTCTCCTGTTGAGTCATGAATTGCAAAGCGTGATTATCACTGTACAAAACAAACTCCTTGGGAACCAAATAGTGTCTCCATTTCTTCAGCGCTTGTATGACTGCATAGAATTCTTTGTCATACGTGGAGTACTTGATCTTCGCTTCATTCAAATTTTCACTGAAATACGCGATCGTTCTATCATCTTGGCTCAAGACCGCTCCAATTTCAAATCCACTCGTGTCACACCTGACCTGGAATGTCTTGCTAAAATCCGGCAAAACCAGAATTGGTTGCTCAGTGATCTTCTTCTTCAGCAGATTGAAGCTCTTCTCTACTTCCTCTGTCCAGTGAAAAGATTTATGTCTTTTCTTCACCATATCCATCATCGGTGCATTGATTCCGCTGAAGTTTCAGATGAATTTTCTGTAGAATCTATCCAAACCATGGAAGCTTCGAACTTCAAACATGCTCTTCAGCGATGGTCAATTCTTAATCGCCTTTATCTTTTCCGGATCCATTTTTAATTCATTTGCAGAGATAACAAAGCCCAAATAAATGAGTTCTGTCCTCATAAATGATGATTTCTTCATATTAATCAACAATTTCTCCTGCTATAATCTTCTCATTACTGCAACTAGATGCTTTAAGTGTTCTTCTTTTGTCTTGCTAAAAATTAATATATCGTCAAGATATATAATGACGAATTTTCCTATGAAATCCTTCAGGACTTCGTTCATCAACCTCATGAAAGTACTGGGCGCATTCGTTAAGCCAAATGGCATGACAATCCATTCATATAGCTCCTCATTCGTTTTGAATGTTGTCTTCCATTCATCACCTTCTCTCATTTGAATTTGATGATACCCGCATCTCAAATCAATATTTGAAAAAAACTTTGCTCCACTCAAGCAATCCATCAAGTCGTCCATCCTTGGCAATGGAAATCTATATCTGATGGTAATCTTATTGATTGCCCTTGAGTTTGTACACATTCTCCAGCCTCCATCTTTCTTTGGGCTGAGCACTGTCGGAACAACGCATGGACTCAAACTCTCCTGAATCAATCCTTTGTCCATTAAGTCATGGACTTGTCTCTTAACTTCTTCATTTTCCTGCAGCATCAACCTATACGCGGCTTTGTTTGGAAAACTAGATCCAGGTATAAGATCGATATGATGGCTTATACTCCTGATAGGTGGCAACGAACAAGGTAGTTCGTCCACTACTATATCAACAAACTCTCCCAACAACTCCTGGATTTCTTCTGGTAAATCATCTATTCTCGTACTGGTCAAAACAATTTTGGGCTTCCTGGCCACAATAAATTATGTGTCTTCCTTATTCTTAACCTCATTAAGAAGTTCCTTCCCACTCATGAGAAGTACAGTTTTGCTCATCTTTGTTTTCACTTCTTTATCCTTAATCGGCAGCAGCATGTGAGTCCTACCATTTTTTTCCAGGGTGTACATGTTCTTTTTCCCATCATGAACTACGTTTCTGTCATATTGCCACGGTCTACCCAGTAATAGATGACAAACATCCATAGGAATGACATCACATAATATTTCATCTTTATATCCTCCTATTTTAATTTCAACTAAACACTATTTAGTGACATTTACCTGATGTCCTTTTTGTAGCCACGAAACTCTGTATGGGATTGGATGTACAACAGTCTCCAACTCCAGCTTTTCTACCATCTTTGTAGATACGAGATTGTTTGTGCTACCGCTGTCCACTATGACCTTGCATACCCTGTCTTTGGTTTTGCAAGCAGTCTGAAACAGACTGTTTCTTTGGGCTGGGTTCTCTGCCTCCTTCTCTGGCTTTAAGAGAACTTTCCTCATCATTAAGGATCTTCCTCCCTCAGTGTCCTCTGCCTCAACATTCCGTCCTTGAGCTTTGGAAATGTGAGGTTCACCACCATCTTTCTTCTTATTTGGACACTCATAGGATTTATGTCCGATTTTTCCACAGACGAAGCATTTCACTTCACCTTCTCTACCTCTTCCTCTTCCTCTGGCTTGAGGAAAAGTATTTCTATCAGCATACTGCCTTCCTTGTGAGCTTCCTCCTCTCTTAGGTTGAGGTTGAGGTTTCTTCCCCTCTTCTTTAGGTTTTTGAGTTCTGTCTTGGGCAATTGTTTTGCCTTTAGCTTGACTTCTACCTTGGCCTCTTTGACCTTGCTTCCAACTTAGCTTCTCTTCAGCTTTCAGAGCTATTTGATAAGCATATTCCACATTTCAAATGGTCATCATGCTCATGTCATCTTGAATGTCATATTGCAAAACATTCATGTACCTGGAAACTTTTTCATCATCGCTTTCCCGATGACCTTCTCTGATGTTTATCCTGTAGAATTCTTCAGTGTATTCTTTCACTGACATCAGCTTCTGTCTCAAATTCTGCATCCTCTGAAACAGAGTGATTTGATAATCCCTGGGTATAAATTTGGCTTTCATCTTTGCAACCATTCTATCCCAGCTTTTGATTTTCTGCTTGCCCTTGCAGCGTCTGTCAGCTTGTAGTTCATCCCACCACAATGCTGCATGCCCTTTAAGTCTAGTAACGACATGTTTGACTTTCTTGTCTTCCTCGACATCCTCATAGTCGAAGTATTTGTCTAGAGCTCTAATCTAGTCTAGAAGCTCTTCAACATCCAATTTTCCCTCATACATGGGAATGTCCATTTTTTCTCTAGCACCTATCCTTGCAACAACCCTGAATAGGCGTTCTTCTGCAGCATCTTCAATTGCAACTTATTCTCCTTCATTTATAGCTTCATTTTCACTTTCAGCTTCGCTGATATCCCCGACGTCGACTGTGCACCTTTGTGCTGTCTCCATAGCATCAAGCCTGGCACGTAACTCACACATTTCTCTTTCCACTATTGGATTAGGAATTTGCCTGTCTCTTCTTCTCGGCGGCATGGCTAAAATTTTTTCCTCTTTTCTCTCTGCTACAGAAAGCAAAGAATTTGTTTTGTGCTCTGATACCACAACTGGCACAGACCCCCTGCCCTCGGGCTGAGATCAACGCAGGATCTTTTACAAACCATGCAAAGAGTTAATGAAACCCTTTGTTTAAGCCACAAAAGATTTCGGGCTTCACGAGTTGGAGGTTCTCGATGCAATGCCACAACTCTTGCAATCTACGAAACATGAAATGTCAACGAAGGTTGACTCCTCCAATGCGATGAGCACATGCCATTTTTTGCCCACTAATTTCGGCTTTTCAGGACTTGAGCGAACAACCAACAATCGTTCCTCTTCCCTTATGATTCCCCGAATTCCAAAATTTCTCCTTTGGCGAGATCGACGGCCTTTTGGGGTTTTCGCCGAACCTTGACCACTCCTTTGACTTCCGCCGCGCGTATCCTCTGATTGATACTTGGGACCCACCTTTTGGCATTTCTCTCTTCGTGATTTCAGGAGTTGTGTTGACCATGCAACTCTACCTCTTGAGTCTCGAAACCTTGAAACCCGATTGGGCCCAACGACTATTGTCCCTCAACCTTTCGGGAATTTTTCCTTTCACTCTTCGGGATTTCACGAATCGGGAGTTTGAAACTCTCAATTCCAAAATCACAACCTCCTCTACTTCTCGAACCTCGAAATGCCAAAATGCCGAAATGGGCTCAACGACGATTAGCCCCTGACCAAATCTCGGTCCATGTGATTTATTCCTCCATGAACACAACCCTACTCCAAAGACATGTTGCATTTCACAACTTTGGGGTTTTCAACGTAAAGTGCCCCGACTCCTTGTCATCAGAATTGCCAAAATGCCGAACCCTGAAATTCCGAAATGCTGAAATTCCACTCCAAAGGGGGATCAACGGCTCCTGTTTCTTCTCATCCAATGGTCACTACTCCTCCTGATATTCTAAACGCTAAAATACACTCAGCCTTAACCTTCTTACAGATCTGCGAGATCCAATGGTCCACGGGATTTCGGCACTTCTTCCACGAAGAAATTTCACCGTTCGTTCACCCTTCTTCAAGGATTTCTGGCCAAAATTACTTGGAGTCCTTCCATCTGAACTTGAATTCTACGAGATGATTTAAATCTCCACCTCCCTTTGAACACTTCAAAGGTGCTATCCCTCCTGAGCTCTCACTTGCAAACTCAAGCCTCCAAAAGGAATCCTGCTCACACTCCTTGCGCAACTTTCAAATAACCTCTGGTTATTTGAGTCTTTGACCCTATGCACTCTTTGCAATAGTAGTCCTTCAACCTTCACCTTAGTTGGTAAGTTATAAGGCTTCAACTAGCCTTTTCACACCTTGCACGGCTTTGTGCCTCACCTGCACTTTTGCTAGTTATGAGAACAATGATATCTCTCATGAGCTTTCTTAAATAAAACTCAGATCCTCGTCAACGCACACCTTGCGAACGTTCACAACACTCTTTTTAGGAATTCTCAGGAAGAGAAACAATTGAAACTCATTCTTCTCCTCTCTCAGACTTCATACACTCAACATGAAATCATACTCCTAACACAACATTGAAACAAATGCATAACAGAGAAAATAAAACAATTGTAAACATACCATTTAACAAATGTAAACAGTAAGCGTCATAACACCATGAAAATTGAGTCAAAGCTTTATATATTAACTCAAGTGCTCCTATACATGGGTTCTTCTCTATAGTTCTTTGCTACAACTCTCTAGCTTATGAAATCTCTAAATGATCATAATGTTCCTGTTACAATGATACAAGGGTGAGGGTGTCTATATCCGTTTTCCCTCCTACGCTTCTAAACTATCTAATTTATTAAATCAAATCTACCTAATTTCATTAAACAGACTTAAATTCCTATTACATTCGACAGATGAGAGCAATCGCTCAAGATCTATTCACAATTCCAAGATATAAATGTAAGTACACTTCCCCTAGTTATTACATTAATATCCACTCATTAATTTTTCAAAACATTTCAAAATGTGCACTGGTGCTTTTCCAGTTGTCTTCCGCCTTTATGCTTGCTTGGATGGCTGCGTACGATGCTCCTGCATCAACCTCCACCCTTATTTGCCACGCAGTCCCTCAAGCAACCCTTCTCCTTATTTTGGGCTCCAATGCAACTGGTCCAGAATCTCAATGCTGGAACTCTTACGACTCACAGATGTGAACAACGCTGGACACAAGCCAATGCATCTTAGACATGCAGGTCTTCAGTCATGGCTGGATCACACCAACGACCACTACAACCAACAATACCTTGGCTAATATTTGACAGTTCGGTTCCATTTCCCAAGCCAAGACGCGGATGAGGATGGATGAATGAGTGATAGGTAAAAATGGATTGAATGAACGAGTGAGTAAGTGAATGAAGGAGTGAATGAGCAAACATGAGTGACGAGATATCAACCAAACCCCCCATCAAACCAGAGGCAGGTTTAAGTAATTCGNCACGTAACTGATCCACCCCCTTAGACCAAAGGGTAATTAAAATAGGAAATAAACATTTATCCCCTCAATCCCCCTCTCTTGTGAAATCATAGCCCCCTATAACTCTAATCCTTGTCTGTCTAGCAACCAATGATGTATGTATTATTAATAATGATAAAAAAATTACATTTCTTGGGCACACTGGCCTTTTAATAATTGTTTGGGCACTCTGGCTTCTCAACAATGTAACAATACATTATTTAAAATGGGGGTTTGAAACCCAGGGTGTTACATCCCCTCCCCCTTATTTTGGCATTGTCCTCAGTGCATATACAAAATAGAGATCAAAATCTAAAAATTTATTCAAAAAGTTGTGGGTACTCTACCCGCATGGTATTTTCATGCTCCTAGGCAGCATCTTTAGGACCATAATAGGTCCGCATAACTTTTACCAGTTCTATAACTCGATTCCAGAGCATTTTGACCTGTCTGTCCAATACCCGCGCTGGCTGAACCTGAAAGTCTCCCTCTGTCTCTACTTGAATCAGATTCCAATCAATAACATGGTTAGGATCATGTACATATTTATTTAGTAAAGAGACATGAAATACATTATGCACATTCATGGAAGCAGACAATGCAAGCATGTATGCAACTAGCCCTATTCTGTCCAATATTTCAAATGGACCGCATAATCTGGCTGCCATCTTTGTACAACTACCCAATTTCAAAGAAATTTTCTTGGGCTTCACTTTCAGAAGCACATTCTCCCCTATAAATTCTCTAGTTGTCATGTTCTTTCCTGCATAAACTTTATGTCTATCGTGAGCTGTCTTTAAATTCTGCTTGATCTTAACCATCTGGTCTTCCATATCCTTGAGCAACTCTGGCCCAAGTACCACTCTGTCTGCTAAGTTGTCCCAACTCACTGGAGTATTGCATTTCATACCATACAAGGCTTCAAATGGGCTCATTCAAAGAAGCTTGATACCCATTATTATATGCAAACTCAACCAAGTGTAAGTAATCTTCCCACTTAGATGGCTTATCCATCACATACATTCTCGACATATCTTCAATTATTCGGTTGACCCTCTCTGTTTTCCCATATGATTGGGGATGGTATGTTGTGCTAAAGTTTATATTTGTACCAAATCCTTTAAACAATCCCTTCCAAAAATTGTAGGTAAACTTTGTATCTTTGTCCGAGACAATTGTCCTAGGTATCCCATGCAACCTAGCAATCTCTCTCATGTAAATTTCTGCAATATTAGCCATTGTGTGTGTTGTCTTTACATGAACAAAATGAACAACCTTTGTTAATTTTTCAAACACCACCATGATGGAATCACATTTCTTATTAGTTCTGGGTAATCCTGTGATGAAATCCATGGTGATCACTTCCCATTTCTTCTCTGGAATGGGTAAAGGCTGTAGCAACCCTGCTGGATGCCTATGTTCAACTTTCACCTTCTGACTTTCCATACATCTAGCGATGTAATACAAAAAATCCTTTTTCATTCACGGCCAAAAGAAATGGCTTCTTACTGCTATAATAGTTTTCTGGTAACCGAGATGTCCAACATAAGGAACATCATGCATTTCCTTCAATACCAAATTCCTCAGTTATCCGAAACTAGGAACATAGATTCTATTCTTATGCATGAGTAATCCATCTTCCTTTATCTCATACTCCTTTATTTTTTGTTGTACATCTCCTTGCTGTAAGCTTTCCTTTACATGTAGGTAATGCTGATCTGTAGCAAGACCATATAAAATTCTTCTCTTCAAGTCTGACTGATGCATACTGAGAGTAGTAGCATGCATGAGATGCACTCTTCTACTAAGTGCATTGACAAATATTCTCTTTTCCTTTGATATGTTTGATATCGATGTCATATTCACTTAAAAATTCCATCCATCTTGTTTTCCTGACATTCAAGGTTGGTTGCTTAAAAATATACTTTAGGCCAATGTGGTCTATCCTTAATTCAAATCTCTTCCCCATAAGATAATGCCTCCACATCCTCAAGGCGTGGACAATGGAAACAAGCTCCAAGTCATGTGTGGCATAGTTCCTCTAATGCTCCTTAAGCTTTCTGGACTCATAACCAATGACATGTCCATTTTGCATGAGGACTGCCCCAAGTCCTTCCTTACATGAATCTGTACATACCACAAAAATTTCATTTGGGTCAACAATATTTAACACAGGTGCACTAGTAAGTAATTCCTTCAACAGAGGAAAATTCTATTCACACTTAGGTGTCCATTCAAATTTAGTTCCCTTCTTTTGCAAAGAAGTGATGGGATGAGAAATCTTAGAGAACCCTACTATGAATCTTCTGTAGTAACCAACTAATCCCATAAAAGATCTGACTTCTGACACATTTCTGGGTGTTGGCCATCCTCTAATGGATTCAATCTTCTCTGGATTTACAACTATGCCCTGCTATGAAATAATGTGTCCCAAGTAATGGATCTGATTTTGATGAAAAGAACACTTAACTTGGCATACAACTAGTGTTCTCTCAATACTTGCAATACCAGTCTTAAGTGATGTTCATGCTCCTTTTTAGACTTAGAATAAATAAGCATGTCATCCAAGAACACTATGACAAACTTATCCAAATAATTTCTGAATATGCCATTCATTAAGCACATAAAGACAACTGGTGCATTGATCAGTCCAAATGGCACCATTACAAATTCATAATGCCCATACCTGGTCCTAAAGGTTGACTTATGTATGTCTTCTTCCTTGATTCTTACTTGATGGTATCCTGACCTCAGGTCAATATTTGAAAATATCTTTGCTTCTCTTAGCTGATCAAAGAGGTCATCAATTCTGGGTATATGATACTTGTTCTTTATGGTATATTTGTTCAGTTGTCAAAAGTCAATACACAACCTCAAGGTTCCATCCTTCTTTTTGACAAAAAGTACTGGTGCTCCCCAAGGTGAAACACTTGGATGTATGTACCCTGTCTTAAACAATTCCTCCAACTGCATTTGTAATTGTTTTAACTCTGGTGTGCTCATTCTGCAAGGTGTTTTTGACACCAGAGCAGCTCTTGGCATTAAATCAATTGAGAAATCTATCTCCCTTCTTGGTGGAAACCCTGGTATTTCTTGGAATACATCTTCAAATTCCCGTAGTACCGAGAATTCTTCAAGGGTTGACCCCTTTTATTTTCTGGCTCTTCCACATGAGATACATACAATTGACATCCTTTTCTAAAACATCTCTTCAACTGTAAGGATGAAATCTCCCTTATAGAGATGGGTCTTGGAACTCCTTTCACAGTGCTCTGTTTTCCATCTCCATCAAGACATGTAAATGTATTGCTATGACAATCCAGGACAACATGATGCTTGTCCAACCAATCCATTCCAATTAGAGTGTCATAAGACCCCAATGGTATGATATTTAGGTCAACATTTTTATTCACACCATTAAGACTTATGGAACATCCTCTGACCATATCATGGATTCTCCTTTTGGTTCCAGTGGCTAGCTGAACCAAACTTGATTTTCCAAGCTCACTTTTGTCCAAATGTAATCTATCCACTATTTTAGGATCAATGTAACAATGACTTGCTCCTGAATCAATCAAAATAGCAACAGGCTGATTTATGATCTTACCTTCCACCTTAATCATATTGGACTGGTACTCTGCTTTTCGATCATCTAAAGCTGCATAGATTCTTCCCATATCTTTGACTGCTGTAGCCTCTTGGACATTGTGCACAATATTCACTCTATCCTTTATGTGTGGGAAATCCTTGTACAAGTGATCTTCTTTGCATCCCCAACATTGGATATGTGCTCTTCCTCTTTTTCCCAAGGAGTCTTCCTTCTTGGATTCACCCTTAGCATACTGATCTTGATGATTTCTATTAGGCTCATTCTAATTGAAGGGAGGTTTGAATCCTTTCCTCCTCTGATAAGAATTCTCCTTCCTCTTATCCTTCCAAGATTTCTACAGGGATTCTCTTCCCTGTCCTTGCTCATACATGTATTTATCCTTCCCGATGGCTTCAGTCAAGGTCTTGGGCTCATCATAACTAATCTTTTCTTTATAAAAGGCTGACAGTCCACTCAAAAATATCTGTATCTTTACCTTTTCATCGTTTATAAACCCAACATATTTTAACAATCCCAATAATTTCTTCTCATATTCTGCGATAGTCATGCTTCCCAGCCTGATTTCAAATAACTCCTGCATTTTCTTGTCATAGAATGCTCTAAGAGGTACTCCTAGAAGTACTTCTTGAACTCCTTCCAAGTGATCCTACTCTCATTAATATGTTCAACTTTCTTCAGTTGATCCCACCACATTGCAGCTTTCCCATGTAAATGGTAGGTGATGCAGGAGCATCACAAGCACACGCAAGTGGGGAACAACTGGATATGCACCAACGTACATTTTGAAATTTGAAAGATGAGACATTAATGTAATATCTGAAGAGATGTAATTATCCTTCAATGTTTTGGGGATTGTAACATAGATCTTGAGCGTAGCTCTCATCTATCAGTTGGAGGCATTTAATGTATTAAATGTAAAGTAGATGTAGTCTTTAATTTGATTAGATAACTTAGAACTGTAGGAGGGAAAACTCTAGAAAGCTCCCTCAGATGTATTGTATTGTAGAATAATTCTCATTGTAAGAGTAGAGCAAGAGAGCAGAGGAGAACAAAGAAGAAGATAGATTGTAGAAGTTGTATGAGCAGATAGTTGTTGTTATAGAGACCATGTACAGAAGCACTTGAATTAATATAAGAAGGCTTCGATCCAATTTCATGGTGTTGTTATGGTTACTGTTTGCATCTATTGAATGGTATGTTTATAGTTCTCTTATATACTCTGTTATGCATTTGTTTCAATGATTTATGTGTATGATTTCATGTTGAATGTATGAGGTTTGAGAGAGGGGGAGGATAAGTTTCAATTTCTACTCATCATCCTGAGAATTCCTGCAAGGGGTTTAGTGAAGGTCCGCAAGGAGTGCGTTGACCAGACTCTGAGTTTTACCTCAGAAGAAAATCTCAAGAGATATAGAGTTGTTCTTATACCCGTAGAGAGAAAGTCTAGCACAGAGCCGTGCAAGGTGTGCACAGACCAGGTTGAAGTCTTATACTTTTCCAACCCAGGTGAGTGGTTGAAGAATTTCGTCACAAGGAGTGTGAGGAGTTTGAAGTTATTCAATAACCGAAGGTTGTTGTGAATGTTGCAAGGAGTGCATGGAAGATTTACTTAGAATCCTTGAGGTTGCTGCAAGAACCAAGCTCAGGAGGGATAGAGACTTTGAAGAGTTCGAAGGAGGACAAGGGTCGAAGTCACCTAGCAGAAGTCAAGCTCAGGAAGGAAAGATGTTGAGTTGTTTGGCGAGGAAGCATTGAGAGCCTGAATGAACGGTTGAAATTGTCGGGGGGAGAACACGAATTTTTCGTGGACCGTTGGATCTAGTATATCAACGGAGAGGATAAGACTGAGTGTCTTTCAACATCAGAAAGATCAGGAAGGATAACGACCATATATATAAGGGAACAAGGGTCGTTGATTTGGTGCCTTGAATTTTCGACATTTCGGGAGTCAGAAGTGTGGGAAAGGTTATAACTTGGAAATCCTAAGTTGTGAAATCCCGATTCCTGAAGGAGGAACAAGGAACGTCGAATCACGGGAGAGATGAGGACCATTGATCCACGAAGTCATCATGAGTTCACATTTTAGGGAAGGAGAGGTAATTGTTTCACCAACCCCCGATACACAAAATTTCAATGCATATGAAGGCTAGGCCCCAGGTCGCAGTGAAGGTCACATCAGAGGAGAGTTTAAGGGAGGATCCAAGGACTGTTATCCCTTTTTGAGGTTTTGGGCATCAGAGTAGGCAGGGTACATTATAGCAAGAGTCTCGAAATTGTGAAACACAATGCGCCCTTTTGAGGTTAAGGTTGTGGTCATGCTAGTGGTCACCTGGAAAGGAGGCTTGCGTCTAGCACTTGTTTGCACAAGCGTAACTTATAAAAAGGAACTTTGGTTATATGTGCTAAAGGTTTTAGCAGGAAACCAATGGAACCATTTCATCTCCAAGGAGTTGAAGATCCGTAGACCGACAGGTTAGTGGACTCTACTGAGGTAGGGGTCTGCGTCAGGTGGCATCAAAGCTTAGCTAAAAAAATTTTGTTTTCTACAGGGGGAATATAGAGGACAATTGTGATTGAATTCTACGTGGATAGATTAAAATAATGTCGCCAAGAAGATGTCAAGAAAGAATTTTACCCAATCTAGCCATGGAAAGGGAAATGAGGGAACTTTGTGCTCGATTGGATGCTATGGAGACAACACAGAGATGAGATTTTGATACTGGAGATGTCAGTGAGGACGAAAGTGAGAATGAAGCTAGAGACGAAGAAGAAGTTGTAGCCGAAGATGCTGCAGAGGAACGTCTATTCAAAGATGTTGCAAGGATAGGTGCCAGAGCAAAAATGGACATCCTGATGTATGAAGGAAACTTAGGTATTGAGGAGATGCTAGATTGGTTTAGAGATCTAGATAAATATTTTGACTATGAGGATGTTGAAGAAGATAAGAAAGTAAAACATGCTGTCACTAGACTAAAAGGGCATGCATCAATGTCATGGGATGAATTGCAGGTTGACAGGCATTGCAAAGGAAAACAAGGAATCAAAAGTTGGGATAGGATGGTAGCAAAGATGAAAGCCAAATTTATACCCAGAGATTACCAAATTAATCTATTTCAAAGAATGCATAATTTGAGACAGAAAGGGATGATGGTGAAAGAATACACTAAGGAATTTTACAGGTTAAATATCAGAGCAGGTTGTCACGAGAGTGATGATGAAAAATTTGCCAGATACATGAATGGCTTAAGATATGAGATTCAGGATGAGATAAGCATGGTGACAATCATAAATGTAGAAGATGCTTATCAGATTGCTCTGAAGGCATAAGTGAAATTGGCCCCAAAAAAAGGTCAAAGGGGTAGAGGTAGAAGTCATAGCAGAGGCAAAGTAGTTTCCCAAGACAGAGTACAAAAGCCCAAATATGAGGAAAAGAAACCTCATAACCACCCAGAAAGGGTAGGAAGTTCACAGGGAAGACAATATGCCGATAGGAATACTTGTCCTCAAGAAATAGGAAGAGGAAGAGGCAGAGGAGGTGAAGTAAAGTGTTTTGTCTGTGGAAAGATAAGACACAAATCTTGGGAATGTCCTGATAGAAAAAGAGATGGAGGAGGAGAAGCTCACATTTCAGAAGCACATAGGCAAAATGTTGAGGCAGAAGATGCAGAAGGTGGAAGATCCTTAATGATGAGGAAATCTCTCTTGAAGCTAGAAAAAGAGGTGGAAAATCCAGTCCAGAGGAACAATTTTCTTATAACTTCTTGCAAGACCAAGGATAGGGTATGCAAGGTGATTGTTGACAATGAAGGCACAGATAATCTAGTATCCATAGAGATGGTGGAGAAGATGTAATTGGAGACCATTGCACATCCAAGCCCATATAAAGTTTCATGGTTGCAAAAGGGACATCAGGTAACAATCCCTAAACAATGTTTAGTTGAGTTTAAGATAGTGGGATATAGAGATGATATATTATGTGATGTTATTCCCAAGGATGTCTGTCATCTTTTGTTGGGGAGACCGTGGAAATATGACATAAATTTTATTCATGATGGAACAAAGAATACATACACCTTGGAGAAGAATGGTAGGACACATATCTTGCTGCCAATTGAAGACAATAAGGTGAAGGGAGAAACAAGTAATACTATACTTCTCATGAGTGGGAAGGAACTTCTGGATGAAGTCAAGAAGGATGAAGAAATGTAGTTTGCTTTGGTGATAAAACCTAGAGTCATTTTGACTAGTACCTCAATAGATGATATACCTGAGGAGATTCAAGAACTATTGGAGAATTTCACTGATATAGTGGTGGACGATTTACCTTGTTTGTTGCTTCCCATCAGGAGTATAAGTCATCACATCGACCTTATACCAGGAGCAAGTTTACCAAACAAAGCAGCGTATAGATTGACGCCACAGGAGAATGAAGAGGTCAAGAAGCAAGTCCAAGATTTGATGGAAAAGGGGTTGATTAGAGAAAGCTTGAGTCCATGCACTATACCAACAATGTTAAGTCCAAATAAAGATGGTGGATGGAGGATGTGTACAAACTCGAGGGTTATAAAAAAAATCACCATCATGTATAGATTTCCTTTACCCAGGATGGATGACTTGATGGATTGCTTGAGTGGAGCAAAGTTTTTTTCAAAAATTGATTTGAAGAGCGGATATCATCAGATTAGAATGAGGGAAGGTGATGAATGGAAGACAACATTCAAGACAAATGAAGGACTGTATGAATGGCTTGTCATGCCGTTTGGTTTGATGAATGCACCAAGTACTTTTATGAGATTGATGAACAAAGTCTTGAAATATTGGGAAGTTTTTAATTGTGTATCTTGATGATATATTGATCTTCAATAAGACCGAGGAAGAACATTTGAGACATTTATCTCTAATGATGAGGAGGTTGTAGAAAGAGAAGTTGCTGATAAATCTGAAGAAGTCATATTTCATGAAGAAAGAACTCATTTATTTGGGTTTTGTGATCTCTTCGAATGAGTTGAAGATGGATCTTGCAAAGTTAAAAGCAATCAAAGAATGACTGTCGCCAAGGAATATCTTTGAGGTCAGGAGCTTCCATGGACTAGCTAGTTTTTATAGGAAGTTCATCAAAAGTTTTAGTGGAATTTCTGCACCAATGATGGACACGGTCAAGAAAAGACATAAATCTTTTCATTGGACAAAGGAAGCGGGGAATATTTTCAAGTTGTTGAAGGAGAATATAACCGAACAACCAGTTCTAGTTCTGCCAGATTTCAGTAAAACATTTCAAGTCCGATGTGACGCAAGTGGATTCGCGATTGGAGCAGTCTTAAGCTAAGACAATAGACCAGTTGCATACTTCAGTGAGAAGCTGAATAATGCTAAGAGAAATTCTTCCACATATGATAAGGAGTTTTATGCAATCATAAAAGCATTGAAGAAATAGAGGCACTACCTGGTTCCAAAAGAGTTCGTTTTGTATAGCGACAATCATGCTTTAAAATTTATAACCAGACAAGAGAAATTGAACTAGAAACATACAAAATGGGTTGAATTTATGCACAACTTTACTTTTTTTATAAAGCATATGTTTGGGAATGCTAACAAGGTTGCTGATGCATTGAGCAGGAAATGTTTGATTCTGCAGGAGTTTCGTGTGAAGACCTTAGGTTTTGATAACCTTAAGGAAATGTACATAGATGATTTGGATTTCAAGGACGCTTACGAAGCATGCGAAAATCCTATTATGAGAGACAAAAGCCAATGGATTGAATATTTAATTCAGGATGGATTACTATTCAAAGGAAATCAGTTGTGTATCCGGAAGAATTCCATGAGAGAAAACCTTTTAAAGGAAAATCATAGTGGAGGATTGGCTAGACATTTCGTCCATGATAAAACATTTGCACAACTGAATAGTTTGTATCAATGACCAGGGATGAGGACGAATGTCAAGAAGTTTGTCAACAAATGTAGAATTTGCCAGCATGCAAAGGGGAGAAGATAGAATGCAGGATCATATCAACCATTTCCAATACTAGAGAGGCTGTGGGATGCGGTAAGCATGAATTTTGTGTTAGGACTGCCAAAGACATAGAGGGGTTGTGATTCCATATTCGTGGTAGTCGACATATTTTAAAAAATGGAACATTTCATTCCATGTCAGAAAACTAGTGATGCAACACACATCACAAATCCGTTTTTCAAAGAAGTTGTTCAAATTCATGGTTTTTCCAAGAGTATTGTTTTGGATCGAGATACCAAATTTATTGGTCATTTCTGGAGGACACTATGGAAAAAGCTGAGGGCGAATCTATCTTTTAGCTTAGCATATCAGCCTTAGACGTATGGGCAGACTGAGGTAGTAAATCGAAGTCTGAGAGACTTATTGAGGAGTTTAGTAGCCGAACATCGTAGTCAGTGGGATTAGATTCAACCACAAATGGAATTTTCATATAATGACTCACCTAATAGGAGCACATGACAGAGCCCATTCCAAATAATGTATGGAATTCATCCAAGAGGAGTATATGAGTTGAGATACTTAGAGCAGAGCGAGTTTAGAAGTGCTGGAGCAGAAGATTTTGCAGCAGAGATGCAAGAACTCCACAGTAAGATTAAAGAGCGATTGCAAAATTCTAATCAGGAATACAAGCGTAGAGCAGATCACCGCATAAGAGAGATTCAATTTGAAGTGGGATATTTAGTCTTAGCACATCTAAAGAAAGAAAGGTTCCCAAGGGGAACATATAATAAGCTGAAGATGAAAAAGATAGGGCTATGTAAAATCATAAGGAAATTTGAAGTGAGTGATTATGAGATAGAATTGCTAGATGGTGTGGGCATATCACCCATATTCAACGTAGCATATCTGTATCCTTACAGAGAAGATGAAACATATGGGGCAGAGAACCAAGAGGAAATTTAGTGGGTCAAACAAATGCCTGTAGTTGAAAAGCCGTAGATGGAAAAGATCATTGATCAGAGAGTTGGAAATAAGAACCGAGGGAAGGCATGTTTTGAATATTTAGCGAAATGGAAAGGACACCTGATTGAAGATGCTAGTTGGGAAAGTGAAGCAGATATCAAGAAACATGGATAGATGGTTGCAAGAGCTCATGAACATGAGTCCATGAATTTTTCAGCTAGAGGAGTATGATGCAGGAGCATCGCAAGCATGCGCAAGTGGGGAACAACTGGATATGCACCAGTGCGCATTTTGAAATTTAAAAGATGAGACATTAATGTGATATCTGAAGAGATGTAATTATCCTTAAATGTTTTGGGTATTGTAACACAGATCTTGAGCGTGGCTCTCATCTATCGGTTGGAGGAATTTAATTTATTAAATGTAAAGTACCTGTAGGCTTTAAATCAATTAGATAGCTTAGAACTGTAGGAGGGAAAACTCTAGAAAGCTCCCCCATATGTATTGTATTGTAGAATAATTCTCATTGTAAGAGTAGAACAAGAAAGCATAGGAGAAAAAAGAAGAAGATAGATTGTAGAATTTGTATGAGCATATAGTTGTTGCTATATAGACCATGTACAGAAGCCCTTGAATTAATATAAGAAGGCTTTGATCCAATTTCACGGTGTTGTTATGGTTACTGTTTTCATCTATTGAATGGTATGTTTATAGTTCTCTTATATACTCTGTTATGCATTTGTTTCAATTCTTTATGTTTATGATTTCGTGTTGAATGTATGAGGCCTGAGAGAGGGGGAGGATAAGTTTCAATTTCTACTCATCCTTAGAATTCCTGCAAGGAGTGTAGTGAAGGTTCGCAAGGAGTGCGTTGACCAGAGTCTGAGTTTTACCTCAGGAGAAAAGCTGAGGAGAGATATAGTTATTCTTATACCCGCAGAGAGCAAGTGTAGCACAGAGCCGTGTAAGGTGTGCACAAGTTAGGTTGAAGTCCTAGAATTTTCTAACCCAGGTGAGTGGTTGAAGAATTCCATCGCAAGGAGTGAGAGGAGTTTGAAGTTGTTCAATAACCAGAGGTTGTTGTGAATGTTGCAAGGAGTGCATGCAAGAATTCCTTAGAAACCTTGAGGTTGCTGCAAGAACCAAGCTCAGGAGGGATAGAGACTTCGAAGAGTTCAAAGGAGGATGAGGGTTGAATTCACCTAGCAGAAGTCAAGCTCAGGAAGGAAAGACGCTGAGTTGTTTGGTGAGGAAGCATTGAGATCCTGAACAGACGGTTGAAATTCTCAGAGGGAGAACACCGATTTTCCATGGACCGTTGGATCTAGTAGATTAGTGGAGAGGATAAGACTGAGTGTCTTTCAACATCAAAAAGATCACGAAGGATAACAACCATAGATCTAAGGGAATGAGGGTCGTTGATTTGGTGCCTTGAATTTTCGGCATTTCGGGAGTCGGAAGTATGGGAAAGGTTAGAACTTGGAAATCCCAAGTCGCGAAATCCCGATTCGCGAAGGAGGAACATGGAATGTCAGATCATGGGAGAGACGAGGACCGTTGATCTGCGAAGTCATCGCGAGTTTGCATTTTGGGGAAGGAGTGGTAACTGTTTCACCAACCCCCGATACACGAAATCTCGACGCATATGAAGGTTGGGCCCCAGGTTGTAGTGAAGGTTACATCAGAGGAGAGTTTAAGGGAGGAGCCAAGGACTGTTAGCCCTTTTAGGGGTTTGGGGCATTAGAGTAGCCGGGGTGCATTGTAGCAAGAGTCTCGAAATTTCCCTTTTGAGGTTAAGGTTGTGGTCACACTGGTGGTCACGTGGAGTGGAGGCTTGTGTCTAGTGCTTATTCTCACAGGCGTAACTTCTAAAAAGGACCTATGGTTATATGTGTTGAAGGTTCCAGTAGGGAACCAAAGGAACCATTTCGGCTCTAAGGAGTTGAAGATCTGTAGACCGGGAGGTTAGAGGACTCTACTGAGGTAGGGGTCTGTGTCAGTAGGTGGCAATCCTGGCTTCTAAGTTTGAAGAATAGTTATGCAACTGAAAATATCTCCTAATTCCAAACAACCATGCTTCGACATCGTCTCCCCTTTCTCTTTCACCATCAAAGGAGGGTGGCTTAAGCTTCTTCAAATCTCCTTACAAACTGTCCACTTACTGTCTCCTTCTCTGGTGCCTAACAGGAGACACCTATGGACTGCTTATGGGATCTTCCGATGCATGAAACCTTCTTTCTGAGTTAGGAGGTGAGCGATGTATATGATTTCTGCTAGCACTTCTCGAATAACCATCTCTTCCATGATCCTCTATTCTTTCATGAAACCTACCTTCTTCATCTTGTTTTGAGTTTGATCCCTTCTTCGTTTGAATCTGCAACTGATTTAATCTCTGCAACACTCGATCATTTATTTGAATTTTCTCTCTCATCAGTCTCTCATTATCTACTTTGTAGTTCTGCACTTCTATTTTCAGGCTTCTTACAGTTTATATTAATGTTTCCTGCTCTGGTTTCCCCTTACGTCCATTGGACTCTGTCTCTCCATTACCAACTCTGGTATTCTGGCCTTTGGCCTCCTTATCATGGATGGAGGCTCCCTCTCCTTCTTCCATTTATTCAATACACATTCTGAGTTGATATGATTAAACCCCTTAATTATGCAAAATGTGCAAGTGACCATTTTGTTAGAATTATGCACATGATAACAAAATTTGTCAAACCATGTTACAGGTCCTTTTTATTTTCAATTCAAGAAGAACATAGATGTGTCAATCTGCATCATATAACATTTCCATGTTATCCTTTAGACGATACAGAATTCAATTCAGCACAGGCGCTTCTTTCAAACCACCTTCCCAGGTGACCATGACTAGAAACCGCAGCTAAATCCTTCCTGGTGCTTTTCTGTCTGGAAACAACCAATTCGGCCATTATCCTATCTTTCCTCAGCTCTCAACTGCATGTGACCATGGTCATAACCCTGTGCTTAGCTGAAAAAGCACTTATCCAAAGCTTCAAGACTTCGGGACTTCGAAACCTTTAGCCAAGACCAGATCAATGGTCCTTGTCCTCATTCATGATCAATGATCGAGATCCACTTCGGGACTCCAACCTTCAGAAGTCTCAACTTCCCCCGCTTGCTTCCTCCCAGAACACTTTTACCTAGAGTTCACGATCTGTCGAAGCATGTCCTCCCACATATCCATGACTATAAATCACTTTGGCTCTTTGGGCTTCGAGAGTTTCAAACTCTCCGCCTTCGTTTTCTTCCGTAGTGCTTTCATCCGAAGTCGATGATCCATCGACGCATGTCTCTTACAGATCAATGACTATGAATCGCTTCGACTCTTCGTAATTTCTTGACCCAATGCCAATTGTCACATCTTTTTCCTCTGAAGTGCCTAGTCTTCGGACTGCGCGATTTGTTGCCACATGGTGAAATACTAGAAGTGAACACATGGCCCAATCAAGCGGGTGACATGTGTCACGTTCTAACTGACATTTCAATCCTCCACATGTTCAAAACTCACTAACACATGACACACATCCCATGTGTCCATGTCATCCCAGGTGACATCCGCAATCCACGTCACTTCAGAATTCCAGGGTCCACATTACCTCCAGGTGACATCATCGTGCCCCACCACTTTGGCTCTTCAGGCTTCGAGAGTTTCCACACTAGAGAACTTACAATTCTCCCAAACTATGAATTCCTGAACTGGCTAATCTACCAACATGTGTCTCCCTTATCAAACGGTCTGTATTAACCCTGAACTTCAGGACATTGGGAGATACTGCTGCATAGATCAACTGTATGAATATACTTCATCTCTTCGGAGTTTCTATGTTCGATCACTAACATGTCACATCACTTAATGCCTTTCAATTTGTGGGGGCACACATTGACAGTTTGGAGTAACCCACCTTTTGCTCCGTAATTCTTCTAACGCTGACACGTAACCCCTCAGTGAAACCATTGTTTGGATTGCGGGACCGCCTTGGGAAATTAACTCCCATGCAACTTGGTTCCCCACAATGATTCCTGGCCATCGATCTCTCTCTCCAATGGGATCTGACAGTGTGACTTAACATTTCCTCGCTTTCATCGGGCGACCCTTGTTCACCTGCCCTCCGATCCAACAATCCCAGATCTCTCTTGATCCCACAGTGGCGATCGCTCCCAAATTCGAAGAGCACTGTCACGAACCTTTGAACCCTTACAAAGGACCTCTGATGTTCTAGATCATGCATAGATTCCGCAACACCATTCCTCCTGAGCTTTTCAACTTCACGGTCATAATTCGATCTCGATCACGAGACCCTAGCGAATAGACCCGGCCCATACCGGCCCGATGTTTCAACTAGAAGCTCTGATACCAAACTGCAACGTACCCGGTCCACAAGCTGGGGTATGCCACCTTCAAGCCCACCCTTGGAATTCTTTATTTTACCAATACCCTTTTTAAATTAATAACGATGCATAAAAGAAAAGGATTTAACGACATAAACAACAATAACCACCAAGCATGCATATTCTAACTATTCAATTAAACATTAATTAAATACACAACAGAATACATTCATATACAGGTAGATAATACCATAACAGAGAGCACTTATCTTTATAAAATAAGACACCAATTGGCTGCAGACCAAGGACGTTCCACCCAACCGTAGACGCTACTGTTCCAAATCTCAATAGTAGTTTCACCCCCGAGCTAGGGCTATTAATCCACAAGGGAGGTTCCAGAGTGTTACTTGACTTCCCAAACCAGTCAGCACTCAAGATCCCACAAAATTTCTAGCACTCACAACAATCCAAGTACCCAACTCTCTTCTACCCATCTTGCACCACTCGAGAGAATGGGCCTCCACCCTTCTCTGCCACATAGTCCCTCAGGCAACATTCTCCTTATTTTGGGCTCCAACACAACTGGTCCAGAATCTCAATGCTGGAACTGTTATGACTCGCAACTGTGAACAATGCTGGAAACATGCCAATGCATCTCAGACATACAAGCCTCTAGTCATGGCTGGATCACACCAATGACCACTACAACCAACAATACCGTGGCTAATCTTCAACAGTTTGGTTCCCTTTCCCAAGCCAATATGTAGATGAGGATGGATGAATGGGTGATAGGAAAAAATGGAATGAATGAACAA
>JASDQU010435498.1:149337-169704 GCA_032191745.1 Picea mariana | reverse complement strand
TATATATTGAAATTCCACCCATATTTATATCACTATATTTCAATGAAAAATACCAAAACTTTTAGACAAGCCCCCCCCCTTTTTTTTTCTTAAATTAAACTACGGTAAATGGTAACTGTAAGAGTCATATCGACCTCGGTAAGGTCTATGCACCAGGAACAACAACTGAAGCTAAGTGCATGCACACCGTCCCATCCTATTATTATTTTTATTATTATTAGTATTAACTTCAAACTAATGCAAACCTAGTACAAATACTCTATTTATTATTGACCAGCCACTGTTAGGCGGTAACTCTTCCACTATGATCAATTTGCATACTTAGCCTTGTAATCATTCCACAGCTCATCAACAGATTTACCAGTAAGATCGTTGAAGAATCCCAGGTCCCATCCATCGCGCAGTTTCAAATTCATCTTCGCAACGAAACCAGAGGTAACGGTGTCACAGTACTGGAGAAAGTAGGCAGTGACAATGTATACTAATATTAGATTTTAGTGGTATCACTTAGCTTTTTAACTAGCACAGCCACATAATTGTGGCTGATGAACGCCGAAAGATATATTCCATTTATTAAATCTAATTTTAGTAAATGTTAAAGTACAAATGTTTGGACATTAAAATATATCAAGAATTCGTAAAATATATCAAAGTACAAATGTCTGGACATTAAAATACCTCGAAACCGAATCAGTTTGGCGGATTGCGAAAGGAAGGGTGAATTTTTTTTCTGGAACTCTAGTGTTTGAACGGAAACCCATGCTCACGGAAAATAATTCCATCTTTTCCACTTGACTTGGTGCCTCAGAACATCCATTGAAACCCTTGGCCTGATGATTGACCTGAGCAAAATCGGCTTTGCTGTCCTCTGAAAACCCGATGGATGAAAGCGCCTTTTGCATCATCTGCGGTTTTATCCGCGACAGATCTTGCACTGTTGCATTCGTAAAAAATAGATACAAAATCAGCCGAAACATTCTACCAATTCAAGAACAGAAGACAAATTTATGGAAAGACGGTATATTGCACGGGCCGATCTGAAAATAAAACTGCGAGACAAATTCAAGGCGTTTACAAAAGAAACCATACATCTCGGCTTGGCTAGTTGTTTTTTAGGGCCGACTTCTAAGCTAGTACTACCATTTCTACCCATACCGTTTTCTTCAGAGGTGTTCTGAATGCGTAGAAACTTGAAAGCTACAGATGCACTTGGCGACATAGCCTGCAAACTCAATTGTTCTGATAAACCACCAAAATTTCCACTGCAACCTACCTTTTCTCGAAGCTCTAATACTCCTGGGATCAATCAAAGCGCCGAATAAATGTAGATTGTTTTGCGGTTCATTAGAACATAAATAATCGGCAGGTAGAGGCGGGCATCGAGAAAAGGTGAGTAGGAGAGGCAGGCTGGTAACCTTGCAAGTGTGTATTTCGCATGTAGAGAATGTACGACACATTGCAACGTGATGAAAACTGAAACGCACCGATAGTTGAGAAAATCCGTGGCAAAAATGAAACGCACCGACAATTGAGAAAATCCGTGGAAAAAATGAAACACGCAGACAGGTGAGGATGCCTTAATTTAGATGCCACGGTTTAATCCTACTTAATCATTTAAACGTGGAAATTACATATCCGTATAGTAATTTTTTAATGTGATTAGGTAAATGTTAAAAAGTAAACATGTTAACGGATGCCTTGATAAATTCAAGAAAGTTATAAACAATAAATCTGATCCATTGATTTTGGAGAACGACTAAGAATATGCCAGCATCTTCAATGCATAGCCATTAGATTAGGGTTTAAGGTTAAATAAGGTTAAACGACCATTAATTGTGCCCATTGTCAATAGGTGTACGCCTTTCGGCGTAATAATTAATATTAGATTTAGATTCATTTTTTAATAATTATACTATATTATATTTTAGTGGTATGTATGTATCTACTTTATCCTTGGAAGGAGGTGATCGTCCATTAAAATGTGGTAATTCAATTTTTCGTTAGTTAGAAAAGTAAAAAATGAATCTAAATATTAGATTTTTTTAACTTTATCTTTGGAAGGAGGTGATCGTCCATTAATATGTGGTAATTCAATTTTTCGTTAGTTAGAAAAGTAAAAAATGAATCTAAATATTAGATTTTTTTAACTTTATCCTTGGAAGGAGGTGATCGTCCATTAATATGTGGTAATTCAATTTTTGGTTAGTTAGAAAAGTAAAAAATGAATCTAAATATTATATTTTTTTAACTTTATCCTTGGAAGGAGGTGATCGTCCATTAATATGTGGTAATTCAATTTTTTGTTAGTTAGAAAAGTAAAAAATAATCTAAATATTAGATTTTTTTAACTTTATCCTTGGAAGGAGGTGATCGTCCATTAATATGTGGTAATTTAATTTTTCGTTTGTTAGAAAAGTAAAAAATAATCTAAATATTAGATTTTTTTAACTTTATCCTTGGAAGGAGGTGATCATTCATTAATTAATTAAAGAAACGAAAGGACAATTCTAAACGTGACTTTTCACACAATGAAGACAATTATCATCGGAGTCCCGACGATAACAAAATGCAATTTAATTTTCTGTCTCGATTTCATGCAATTTAATTTTTGGTCTCGATTTCACTTCTTCATTCTTTATACCCTATAATAAGCGACCGAACGTTTTCGAATCCTAAATTAAGTGAAAATAAGCTTCCTCATAGTAAATTTTGAACATTTCAAAGATTCAATTATAGGAAAACTTCCGAAATTACTTTACTAATAAACTATTTTGAAAAAGAAATAAATATTTTAAATGTGAATATTCATGAATGAATCAAATATACCCTAAACCTAGATCAAATTCAAGTATCTTTTGCTGACAAAAAAACCAACGGATGTTCGATAAAGCTGATGACATGCGTCGGGCTTTAGCAGGTTGTCAGGTCAGGTCAAAGCCATCAACTATCTTCGGCGTCACATTGAAGACTGAATCCATAAATAATCAGTGTTGTAAAACAGATCAAATCCATAAATAATCAGTGTTATAAAACGAGTCAAATCCAGAAAACCCAAGTGATGCAGGAAGGACACGACCACACCACCTCGTCGCGCTCCTGCTCACATGATCATTCTCATTCATTCATGAGCCGAAGCGGCTCTTTCGATTCCTCCGTGGAATCTCTGCTAAAACCTGATCCACAGGTCCTTAATTCAACCACACGGCTCTCTGCACTCAACCGTGATCTTCCCCGACTCAGTTTCGGGTTTTCAGGGTTTCGTGATCCTCGACGTCAAGAGTTCCTGTCCTCTTGAATCCTCGATTTCCGATGAGCATTTTCACGGATACGCGCCCTTTACGCGTTAGCCCTCCTGGATATGCTCTGGTCCATGTGACCGCTAATTCATAAGACCACAGCCTTATATCCTCCTATCGGGGTTTTGGGCTTCAAAATCGCGATGTGCTCCAACTCCCATTAGCCCTCCAGGCTAAGCTCGTGGCCCACGTGACCTTCCCCCTATATGACCGCAGCCATACCTCCTCATCGGGGTTTCGAGCTTTTCAATGCCGCAATGCATTGGCTCACGAGATTCCTGATCCTCTGAATCCTGATTCTCCGATACGCTGACAGCTAGCCCCTTAAACAACACTTCCCACTTCTCCGATATGCTGACAGCTGGCCCCACGATGGCACTTTCCTCCTTGTCAGGGTTTCGGACTTCGCGATTTCGAAATTCCCAAACCTCTTGTCACCAGGATTCCTGATATCCCGATGACCAAAATGTCGATAGACGACTTCCTATTGGGACTTTCCCTGATGTCTCTGATTGCTGCCACACGTCCTCCTCTGATGGACGGTCCTGATAACCTCTCACGATTTCACGAATTTTGATGTCCTGGGCACCTCGTCCTCAGGACTCGCGAAATGCCGAACTCCGATGCGCCAAAATACCGACGGGCGCTCGATCTCCGCCACGCGTCTCCACAAACGGACGGCTCAAATTCAATCTCGGGATTTCGAGAATTCTGATGTCCCGACTTTCACGACCTCAGGAACTCTGATTTCCCGAGTGCCGATATCCCAATGTCTATTGCCCGGATCTCTGGAATGGACGATCGCGTGACACGTGTCCTCTCTCTGACGGACAACCCATATTTTGTGTCAGGGTTTCAGGGTGGACTTACCCGATCTCCTGTTCACGGGAATGCCGATATCCCGACTCCCGACGCCTCGATATCCCGATATGTGTCGGGACTTCCTCCGAGACTTTTTTCCTCCTGTTTATGAGGTTGACTCCCTCGCAACTCTCTGTTGATCCGACGATTGTCGGGTCTCCGCTCAAGATCTGATGGCCAAGATCCATTCTGCCTGTGAGCTCCTCCTGAGCTTCCTTCCTGGGCGTGAAAACCGACGGTCCAAATTCTATCGACTGATCCAATGACCGATGTTGCTCCTCCCGATCTCTTGGTGCTTTCCTTCTCTTGCTTGGAAGGATTTCCAAGTTTCCAAAGGCCTCAACCTTTGCCTTCCCTCTTCTTTGCGAACTCTTCAACTCTGAGCTTCGCCGCACGTATGAAAATGATGTTCCTCCTGAGATTTTACTCCTTTCAAATCCTTGAAGGATTCTTTGACTTCTGCGCCTCTGCAGAGTCTTCACATGCACACTTAGTGTTGTCTCTCCTGAGCTTCTCAAACACTCAGACCCCTACGGGATTTTATCTTTCTTTCTTCTCCTACAGATGGAGAATGTTGGGATGCCCTCCTGGCTATCCTCTGCCTCAAGCAACCTCTTTCTGAGCACTGCAGGGTGTTCAACAACCCTGTGAAGATCCCTCAGTGGATTCTTCCTTCAAAATACAGAACTCAAAAGAGTTCTCTTCTCCCTATGCCTGTCTGCACAATGTCTCAATGCCCTCTTGGCAGAGTATCTTCTCAGAACTTCCAGCCGTTCTGTTTCCTTCTGTGCACGTATGCACCCGCTCAATGCCCACTTGGCAGAGCTCTCAAAATCCTCAGTGATTCTAGTTCTTTCTATCTGAACTCACAGCAAAGTTCTTCTTCAGCACCCTGTGCCTGTGCTCAATGCCCACTTGGTAGAGCTCTTAAAATCCTCAATGATTCTGTTTCTTCCTGAACTCACAACAGAGTTCTTTCAAATGCTCAATGCCCACTTGGCAGAGCTCTACAGAACTCACAACAAAGTTTCTGTCTGCAACTGTGTCTCTCCTACACAGCCTTGCCTCCAAGGTATTCAACAACCTTGAGGTCTTCACCGAGTTGTTGATTCCAGCTCTTGTGCCGCAACACGTCTTCATCTGAACCCGCAGTATTCAGAAAGTCACCTCTGTGCACGGCTATCAGAACCCACAGCGTTCTGTCACAACCTCCTGGTATGAAGCCTCAAAGACCTTCACCTGAAATCAAAATAACCTACAAATGCCTAGCATACATTCACAGCGTATAAAGAACACTCACAGATATCCATTCAACACAGAATAATGCAGGAAAAACTACTCTTTGTATTAAATATGGCAAATGCCTATATTTACAATGTGTTCCTGAGCATGGCCTGTAACAAGGTCTCGTCTCTTCTCTCTTCTACTCTCTACTCACAGATTCTATCTACTCTTCTTACTACAAAATGAGATACTAAAAATCTCTTTTACTTGAGGGGGCTCTTAGAGCTCTTCCCTCCAACCTACCTACCCTATTCAATTACATTGAATGGGCTGTCTAGTCCAGAATCTGGATCTAGATCTCAGCCATACAAACATTAAAGGCCGATCTTATCTAATGCCTGCACAAAGGCACGGCTTCACAACTCACCAGCTTAAACATTAATGTTACATTGAATTCAGATTTCAAATGAGGCTGCGCCTCTCTTCAACACGCGATTTGAATTCGTTGACGTGGCTGGTTGGATGATGTGGAGAGATCCTCCTGCATCAAACTCCTCAGCTGCAAAATTCATGAGCTCATGCTCATGAGCTTCCCATCTCAGTTGTTGGAAATCCTCCTGGATCCCAAACAAATATCTGGAGCTTCCCATCTGCTCCATTCTGCTGCTGCTACTGCTTCTGTGCTGCTGTTGCTGCTGCTTCCTTCTTCCTGCTCAGTTGCTCCTCGCTGGCAGTCTCTGCTGACCTCAACATCAACCTTCTGATCTCTTCTATCACTTCATCCAGCTGCTCCAGTGGTTGGCTCTATTTTTGCAGTCTCCCCATCTGCACAAATTTTTGGCACATGGGCAGATCACCATGATCTCCCATGCCTCCTTCATCAATTTCCAACTTTACCTGTTGGATGTGCATGCTCTGCACCTTCACCCTCTCTTCCAGGGCTTCAATCTGTTCCCATAGATCAATAAAACAAATGTTGTCTGCCTCTTCTTCTTCTGCTGCAAACTCCCATGTTGCAGTCTTTTCAGTCTCCTGGTTGAAAATATTGAGCCATTCCTCAGAATGCTCATCATCCTCTTATGCTTCTTCTGTTGTCAGCTTCAGTGCTACAGCTTCCTGGCTGAATATGTTGAGACATTCCTCTGAATGCTCATTTTTTTCATCTGCTTGGGCAACTTCCAAAGTATGTTCCAATCCCTCTTCTTTCCTGACAGTCACAGTTGACTGTTCTTCTGTTGTTGCTGCTTCATATGCAACATAGACTTCCACCTCCTCTGGGATAAGTGGTAGGAATACTTCAATTCCCCCAATCATCATAATATTATCCTGATCTTCCTCCTCGATCAGCTGCACATGTTGATCCAAACTCACCTTTGAGCTCATCTACTCTGTCAGCTCCTCAGGCTGATTCCAACTCATCTGCTCACCCCTGCCCACCTGGAAATATGGGATGATTCCACTACTCCCCTGGCAGTCTATGAGATCAACCGATCCCATCTTCATTAGCAACCCTTGCTGAATTGAACTCACCTCCGAGTCCATGAGACTTTCAGATAGTCTCGAATTTTCATCTCTGCCCACCTGGCAATCTGAGATACTTCCGCTGCCCTCCTAGTAGTCTTCGAGATCCCACAGCGACCTCATATCATTGCCCAGTTGGCAATGTGAAATTTCTCGGTTGTCCTCCTGACAGTCTCTGAGATCCCGCAGTGATCTCAACTCGTTGCCCACCCGGAAAACTGGAATTTCTTCTCTGCCCTCCTGGCAGTTCTTGAGATCTTCAATCGATCCCAATTCATTCTCTTCATCATTGAGACCTCTCCCAGTCTTTGGTTCACACACCTGAACCATTTCCTCTTCTGGTCCATTGAGGTTTTCAGCATACCTCAACCACCCTTTTAACAGCCTACGCTGTCTTCTGACCATCAACTCCTTGACTGGCCATTTTTATTTTGGCTCCTTCATGGGCCATTCACACATCCATCTCGACCTCTTATCCTGCCGCATCCGCAGTTCGAGCTTCTCTATGTCTGCCTTTAATTCATAGATCTCTTTATCCATTTCTACAAGCTTTTCTGCCTTGCTCTTCCTCCCAACATGCCTATGGTCTTCAGTAACCATGGTGCTATCTTTGTCTGCTTTCCTAGCAAACCTACTACTGTCACTCTGCACCAAGAGTGTTACCAGCTTCATCCTCCAGTCCTGCTGACTACCTCCGTGATTGTTGCCTACTTGCAAACAATCGCCACAGAGTCTCCAGCGCTCTATCTTCTTTTCTCTCCTCTATTTGCAATATACAAACAGAATCCCGCTCTGATACCACTTGATGTGTATCAGAGTGCTACTTACCTCTTATGCCTCCCTTGCCTGAAATATACAGACAAGAAATAGGCTCTGATACCACTTGATGCAGGAAGGACATGACCACACCACCTCATCGCGCTCCTGCTCATAGGATTGTTCTCATTCATTCATGAGCTGAAGCGTCTCTTTCGATTCCTCCATGGAATCTCTGCTAAAACCCGATCCACAGGTCCTTAATTCAACCACACAGCTCTCTGCACTCAATCGTGATCTTCCCCGACTCAGTTTTGGTTTTTCAGGGTTTCGTGATCCCCGACGTCAAGAGTTATTGTCCTCTTGAATCCCCGATTTCTGATGAGCAATTTCACCGATACGTGCCCTTTACGCGTTAGCCCTCCTGGCTATGCTCTGGTCCATGTGACTGCTAATTCATAAGACCACAGCCTTATATCCTCTTATCGGGGTTTTGGGCTTCAAAATCCCGATGTGCTCCAACTCCCGTTAGCCCTCCAGGCTAAGCTCGTGGCCCACGTGACCTTCCCCCTATATGACCGCAACCATACCTCCTCATCATGGTTTTGAGCTTTTCAATGCCGCAATGCATTGGCTCACAGGATTCCCGATCCTCTGAATCCTGATTCTCTGATATGCTGACAGCTGGCCCCTTAAACGACACTTCCCACTTTCCGATATGCTGACAGTTGGCCCCACGATGGCACTTTCCTCCTTGTCGGGGTTTTGAACTTCGTGATTCCGAAATGCCCAAACCTCTTGTCACCAGGATTCCTGATATCCCGATGACCAAAATGCCAATAGACGACTTCCTATCGGGACTTTCCCCGATGGCTCCGATTGCTGCCGCGCGTCCTCCTCTGATGGATGGTCCTGATCACCTCTCACGATTTTGCGACTTTTTATGTCTCGGGTGCCTCGTCCTCAGGACTCACGAAATGCCGAACTCTGATGCACCAAAATACCGACGGGCGCTTGATCTCTGCCACGCGTCTCCACAAACAGATGGCTCAGATTCAATCTCAAGATTTCGAGACTTCTGATGTCCTGACTTCTTTGATATACTTTGGATAGCTACAAAAAGATGAGTATGTATTTTAGTGGTTGTTATTCATTTATGTTATTTATTTTTATTATGACTCAATTGATGATAATTTGTAATTGGGAAAATTGATACATATTTCAATTCATTCTAGAATGATTTTTGGATCTATTAATACAGCTATGTGCACATAATATGCATTGCATTTGATAGACCCTGTATTATGTGTTTAGAGTTGAATTAATTTCCATTATTCTATTGATTCCACCTGAGTTGCATTAGTGGTGTCATTGAGTTATTATTGAGTGCCCCATCTCTTCAAAAATAGTACAAAGGGGGTTGGGTACATTACAAAGTGGTATCAAAGATCTGGTTACAACACTAGAGATGCATGGGCCGATATTTGACTATATGGGAGGAAAATGTAGTTTTCATGCCATTTGTTTGATAGAATGCCAATGATAAAAACTTGGGGAAAATTGTCTAAAGCCTTCAATTATTGGATTAATGGATTCAATCTTCAGGTTTGATCATTGTTAGATCAAAATAGTATGACTTGAAGGTTATGCGAGCAAGGTCAAGAGAATTTGTGTGACACAAAGTTGGGCTCTATAAAAAAATTGTAAAAAAAAATGGATAATTGAGGAAATTTGGTAAAATAAAAATATATATTCAATGTTGGTAGTGACAGAGTTGAAACTACCAGCAATAGATTTGGAATTCAATGGTTGAGAGTAAAATAAATTGACAAGAGATCAGATCTAGGAAGTCATACTTTCACATTATAGTTGTCAAATTATTATTGAAGTGACCAAAGGCCAAGCATCAAATTTGGATAATGTAGGGATAATTTTTACAAAGGCGCAGTAATAAAAATTGGTCACATGGTTTCCAAGGCCAATAAGTAACCATGGGGTTATTGAGAGGACCTTGTATATCGACGTGGATGAGTCCAATATAGGGTATGGTAAAGATACAAGTGGAAACCATGTGATAGGGAGATCATGGAGCCCACAAATATGTTATTGAAAACCAAGATGAGGGTCTCCTAAGTGGTAAAATAGTAAGTGGTATGGTATGGTATGGTATACCACTTCAAATCCTGAAGTCCACTTTGGAAATTGGTGACTAGGCCTCTAAATTGGTAAAACTAGAGGTGGCATCACATACCACTTTGGAGCCCCAAAGCCAGACCATTTTGGAAACTAGGTTTCGAGCTTCAAAGCCACTAGATACATGCCATATATCCTAGTGGTTTACCATTTTGGAGGGTGTGGGGTAGTGAAAATGGGACTAGCTTCTGACCTCTGAAACTATTGGATGGACATCACAGTGGAGAACATGGAGACTTAAGGATAGGGGGTACCCTACAGTCTTATCACCATTGGAATGTGTGCCACATGGAAGGATCCACATGCATAATAAGACTTACGGCAACACACGCACACGCACACACACACACACACACAAGCCATGGGTCATAGGGACATAAAAAATATGTTCATGATAAGGTTAAGGATGACATGGAAAGATCAAATGATGAGACATAGGTTCTAGGTAGACACCACATCATCTACCATGTTAGCATGTTACATGAAGCATGCCAATTCAGCAAATAATTTTTATGTTGATAAAAGGTTTGGAACCAAAATTGTATTTTGGGCATATTTAGAGCATACAAAGCCATAATGAGATGAAATTTTAGGTGAAGCCTCCAACGATGATGTTTGCAAAAATGTCCTTAAGGGTGGGATTAGAGATTCAACACTGGAATTTCAAAAATTGGGAAATAGCAATTTTCAAATAACAAGATTGCATTTATTGTCAACAACTCCATTGATGATGAAATTTAGATAATAAAGAGGATGGAATTGGAAATATATGCCCAAATCCATTATTTTGGGATACATTTTGGCAATTTTGGAAACTATATTTGGGGAAAAAGTGACTTGAGACAGCTAATCTAAAAACAATTCCTAGCCAACATTCAATATTTTGAATAATCCAAACAAATTTGTCCTAAAGAAAATATTCTAGTCTTTTATTGTTTGGGAAATATCATTTTGCACCCAATTTACCCAAAGATAATTAAGTGCAAAAAGTGAAAATTTGGCATTTCCAAATTGATAAAGAAAATGATTGGAGTATTAGATCATAGAGTTGAGGTTTGTTGAGTGATCACAATTAGAATTACTCTTAGTTCCTAATATAAATGTTTTCCTAGTGCTCTTAAGTTTTTATTATATGGATGGAAGAAGTTGGTCTTTGACCTTGATTGCAACAACAAAAAGTGCAAAAATAGAGAAGTTGTGAACTTTTGGGTGTGGGTATTGTAGCTTTGAGATCAAAATTCAGAATGGGACAAAAGTACAATCATTGGATATATATTCCATAAGTAGATTCTAGAGAAGTGTTTCTGATTTTTCCATAATTTGGGAAGAAAAGAGCCTACAGACTTTATTTGAAAAAAATCGTCAATGAGGATAATTTTTAGAGTGTATTAAAAAAAAAAATATAGATATTTTGGAAATGAAATGTATTTAATAGATGTATTTATGAACATTTTAGTAGATACAAAAACATATCAAAGATAGTTAGACGCATAGTCAATATTAATCTCTTGAAGAAAGAATATGGAAGAAGAACAAGACCCTTTTGAACATGAGAAAGAGGTTAAATGACTAAATCTTAGTATGGGAAATGAAGAGATGGAATCTAATGGATGCATGGAACTAAATAAGCCTCTAAATTTGGTGGGAACCATGAGAAACTTGAAAGTTGAAGTTCAGAGTTGTTAAGATGATATTGAAATGATTATAAGAGCACAAGAAAGGCAAAATCATATTAATACTCAACTAGTTAAAAGCTTGAACCAATTGCGGATATAGTTGCAACATGGATCTAGTTCGAAGGATGTGGAAGAATGCAAAGTTCACTCAAAAAGGGAGTCTCGTGGAAGACCGTGAGGGTCACAAATATCCCCTATAAATTAGAGATATCATCCTTCTCCATCTAATTCCTCCATGGAGTTATATACTTCTGACAATCCATTGAACAACATAGATATGTCTCCAACTAGACACTAAAGAAGAATGAATGAACAAGATATATTGCAAAGGGAGCTCTGCAAACTTAAGCCACCTACCTTTGATGGTGAGGACAAAATTACTAGGCAAGATGTTGAAGCTTGGTTGATGGGAATGAGGAAGTATTTATAGTTACATAAATACTTAGAGAACTTGGAGGCTATAATTATCAAATCTAATTTGCAAGGAAAGGCTTCAATCCAGTGGGACCAGCAAAGGAAAGTAAAAGAAATCAATGAAAGAAATATTTCTTGAGGGTAATTCAAGAAATACTTCCAGAAAAAATAATTTTTTGAGCATTATTATGAAAAGAAAATGCAAGAGTCCCATGAACTTGAATTGGGAAATGACTATGGAGGAGTATGAGAAACATTTTATAGTGTTGTTGAGATATGTTGGGTATATTCGATATGATAAGATAAAGATGCAGTGTATCCTAAGTGGCTTAATTTCATTCTACAAAGATAGGATTGAATTTGATAAATCTAAGGATCTTGAAGAAGTAATCTGGAAGGTTGAATACTTGTATGATCATAACAAAGGTAGATAAAAAAAAATTTTGCGCACTAATATGAAAAGAATATGCAAAATAAATACTTGTATGATTCCAACAAAAATATTTTGTTGAGCACTACTATGAAAATAGAATGCAAGAGTCCCATGAACTTGAATTGGGAAATGGCTATGGAGGAGTATGATAAAAAAATTCTAGTGTTGTTTAGATATGTTGTGTATATTCGAGATGACAAGATAGAGATATAGTGTTTCCTAAGTAGCTTAACTTCATTCTACAAATATAGGATTGAATTTGATAAATCTAAGTATCTTGAAGAAGTAATCTGGAAGGTCAAATACTTGTATGATCATAACAAAGGTAGAGAATGTTTTTAGAAGTCTTGGGAGAATGAGAAGAAATAAAAGCAAGATCAAAGGAAGAAGGGTTTCAAACCTTATTTATATATAAATAGTGTCAACACTTTCTAGCAAAACCAACGAGCTCAAAGTGGGACAAAGATGGTTGAATCCTTGAGCAAAAGGGAAAGACAACCAATTAAATGTTGGGGCCATGAAGGGGGACATATGTATAAAACTTTCTTGTAGCGTGAAGACAAAATGAGGATTGTGCACAACATCCAAAAAGCTACTACAATAGATGATGTGGCAATGAACTTTCCCAAAATTTATGCAACTTCAAATGATCCTCAAGAAGACCACCAATCAAATATGATCGAAGTTGAAGATAAGATTATAAATCAATATATTTTAGTTTTATTGACCCAAGAGAAATTCATAGTTATATTGCTCCTAAGCTTCTTGATATATTTCTTCTTAAGATAAGTAAGCATACCAAGCCACCATAGGTCTATTTGGATACTATAACAAAAAGTAAAAAGAGTGAGATGGTGAGAGGTTGTCCATAAGAGATGAATGGACTCCATACTTTTGCAAATTTGAACACGTTGTCACTTGGTTGTTATGATGGTTGTGTTATAATGGATAGGTTAAGTTCACAATATGTCATTTTAGATTGACATAAAAATACCTTTGTTTTTCTTGATAAGGAAATCAAAGGATGGTAAAAGGTGTTCTAAGACATATTTCAATAAGGAAAATTACAGCTTTGCAACTAAAAAAGTGTTTCAAAAAAGGGTTTCAACTATATGCAACACATATTGAGGAGTCAACAAAGCATAAAAGTCTAAGTCTTATGGACTTCCCAATTTTACAATAATGTGCATATGTTTTTTGAGGAAGTACCTGAACTTCCACCAAAAAGAGATACTAAATTTTCTATCGATTTGGTGTGTGGAAATTCTCCAGCCTCTAAGACTCCATACAGAATTAGTACACCCAAGTTGGAGTTGCAAATGCAATTAGAATAAATTATAAATAAAATTTATATACCCTCTAGTGTCTCTCCTTAGGGAGCACATGCACTCTTTGTAAACAATAAATATGGAACCTTAAGGTTGTGTAGTGATTTCAAACAACTAAATAAAGTCACTATGAGGAATAAATACCCTCTACCCGAAATTGAAAAAACATGTTTGATCAACTAAGGGAAGAAAAAATATTTTCAAAGATAGATTCGAGGCTAGGATATCATCAAGTGTGGATGAAGATATCAACAAAACAACTTTTAGAACCATATATAGGCACTATGAGTTTGTTGTGGTGCCATTTGGCTTGACAAATGCACCAACTACTTTTATGTGTCTAACGAATGGAATCTTTAGACAAGTTTCAATTTTTTGACGATGATTTCATCTACTCCGAGTCAGAGGAGGATCATGAAGAAATTTTGAGGTTAGTCTTGCAGGTGTGGAGAGAACATTAGTGTTATGCCAAATTGAGAAAGTATTCATTCTACCATATTCAAATTCATTAATTGGGACATATTATGTCTAAGGAAGAAATAGTAATGGACTCGGAGAAAAATGAAGAAATAATGGGATGGAATACATCCAAGAATGTGTCACTTGTTCATCCATGGGTCTTGTTGGATATAACAAAAGGTTTATAAGAATATTTTCCAAGATTGCACATCCAATCACTTCTTTACAAAGAAGGGAGCCAAAATTGAATGGACACAAAAGTGTGAGGAAAATTTTCAACTATTAAAAAATATTCTCACTAGTACACCAATTTTCGAAATTGCTAATCCAAGAGAAAAAAAATCGGTATGCATTAATTCCTGCAAAGAGGAAATTAATGGAACTCTCCCTCATAGTGGGCATGTAATTTGTTACGAGTCCAAAAGACTCAAGGACCGTGAGAACAATTACATCACACATTATTTAGAGTTTTCTACCATAGTGCATGCATAAAGATGTGGAAGCATTATTTGATGGGAATAAAATTCGAGTTAAGGACAGACCACCATGGTCTTAAATATTTATTTTAATAACAAAATCGAAGTGTCACGGAAACAAGATGGCTAGAAATTTTTTTAGATTTATTTTGACAACAAGTACATTAAAGGAAAAAAGGACATGCCTTTGTTGATGCACTAAGTATAATATTACATGCAATGCATGTTATAACAATTATTGTGTAAATCAAAATCGAAAGACAAACTTCTTGAAGCTCGTGTGTAACTGAGCACTACCTCTAAGTGAAAGAAAGATTACAACAAAAATATGAAAATTATAAGATAGAAAATGGTGGAATTATTATGTATAAAGATAAGTTTTATGTTCCTAATTCATGTCAATTGAGGAAACTTATATTGAATGAGAGGCATATTGTCCCATATTTTGGACATCCTAGGTACCAAAATGCAATTGCAGTAGTAAGGAATCAAATACTTTTTGCTAGCAATGAAAAATGATATCGCTAAGTATATAAGAAGATGTATGAAATTTGAGAGAGTGATCACTAAACATGGGGCAACCAACAGGGTTACTACCACTATTATTATTTCTTGAGTGGAAGTGGGAGGTGGTGACTATTGATTTCATCACTAAGTTACTCAAAACAATAAGCCAACATGACTCCATCATGGTAGCGGCAGACAAGTTACAAAGGCTACTCACTTTATTCCAATTAATTCAAGCCATAAGGAAACAAACATAACAAAAATTTACTTGAAACAAGTTGCTAGACCGCATGAGATACCTAAAACTATTGTTTCAGATAGAGACCCAAAGTTCAATTGAAAGTTTTGGAGAGGATTGTTAAGGGATTTGGAAAAAATCTAAACTTTAGTACTACCTATCATCCACAGACAAATGGACAAATAAAATGGTTTAATAAAGTGGTCGAAGACATGTTAAGGATGTATTTAATGGACATGTTATCCAAGTGGGAAGATTATTTGTGCTTGGTGGAGTTTGCATACAATTATGGACATCATACCTCTCTGAATGAGTCTATTTGAAGCTTTGTATAGCAAAAAAATGCAACACCCTAAGTAGTTGGAACTTGGGATAACCTAGCTATTAGAGTGGTACTTGGGCCATAGTTTCTTAAGAAGATGGAAGACCAAGTTTCCAAGATCAAGTTGGATTTGAAGGGAGCATCGGTTAAGCAAAGGGGCTATGCATATAAAGGGAAAATGCCAAGGGAATTCAAAGTGGGGACCATGTTTTCGTAAAATTTAAACCAAATAAAAGTTTCTTATAGTTGGGGAGTCGTACTAAGATGGCAACAAGATGTTGTGGACATTTTGGAATCCTATATAGGATAGGACCTGTTGTATATAAGTTTCCATTTCCTACTAGCATAAAGGCTCCTAATGTATTTCATGTACCTTTGTTAAACAAGTATGCACATGATCCTATCAATATTATTGATTAGGCTTTGATCCAAGTGGAAAAGGAAGGAGAGTTTAAAATACTACTAATTTGTATCTTTGACGAGAAGGTTACTTTTATCTATAACAAAGATATCGAGTAGGTAAATATCCAATGGATCCATTATAGTGCCCATGAGGAAACATGGGAGTTGGAGGATGTTATGTGATAATCATACATTTGTTTGTTCTAGTTTTGATATTGTGTTGAGGTTGGTGTTAATTTAAGGGGGAGGGGAATGTAATACTTAGTTTTGACCCCTATATTATGGATATGTATGCAATGATGAAATAATTATAAACCCAAACATATGTGGCCTAAGTGAAATGTGACCATTGATTTGTAAATATGTACTTTGCAAATATAAATACCACTAATGGCTACAAGTAAAGAAGGAAATGAAAGGGTTCTATGAGTCTATGAGAGGGAAATAAAGTGGGCATAAGGGGCTACTCTCTAACCTTTGTCTAAACTTATTAAGCTATTCACCAACCTTGAGATTAGTTGTCCAAAAAGGTAGATTCGTAGGCTTTTCTTAACATTCAATAAAATATTTATGATTTTGTATATGCATGAGCTTCCTCGTTCATTATTCACTTGGTTTTTATCCTCTATGTTTAAGTTGCCATAGCTTGTTTCCATGAAAATGTGCAAGCCATAACTAATGGTTATGAATAATTATTGAGAGTTAATAATCTTAGATGCATCTAGAAAACCTCAGTTCGCATCAAAGATTCCTTAACCAATATATGACTTTAAAAAAAAACAATTTCATACACTTTGGAAAGGTGAGGCAAAATGTTGCATGACTTCACAAATATGTGCACTTAGTTAGGGAACAAGAGAGAATGAAAAATGCAAGAAAATTACTTCAAAATATTTCATAAGCATTTATTTGTGAAAATCATATGGAATGATGTATTGTTTTCATCCCAAAAGTGCTTTCTTGGGAAAATGGTAAAGCAAGTCATTCAATTACACAACCATCCTTTTATTAGTCCCTGCCCTTAGGCTGCAGGTATTATTGTAATCGCTTCGACGAAACTTTAGGCTTCGTACACAAGAACCAAGAAACTAATTATGTTTTTACCCTAAGTTTTGTTTTAAAATATGGAGAATGTTTTTAAATCTACCAATGATTTTTTATCAACCATTAAATGAATTCCTCTTCTTATTTGGTTCTTCTTCTTATTTGGCCTCATAACGAGGCAAAATGAAGTGGAATTTGGATAAATTTCAAAGAATTTCCAAGTATTTATGTTCAATGAACCAATACTATCTCTGGACTTAGCATTAGTTCTTAAACAATTTATGTTAAAGGAAATTTTTGTTACAACGTTGCCGTATCTATGTTCAATGAACTAATCCAATCTCTGGACTTAGCATTAGTTCTTAAACATTTTATGTTAAAGGAAATTTTTGTTACGACGTTGCCTTAATGCGTAAAGGTTTGCACTTTCCTTTTGATGATGTGTCAACCTTGTATGCAATGGCTCGTTGTAGCTTTGTGACTATATCACTTATAAGAATCAGATACACATACCTTTGTTACCTACCTACTCTGTGAAAAGATTGTCCATGTACTCTGGTGAATTGTATCATACTTGAATCCACTCGCTCACGAACCTGTGTAATTCAATGACCCTAGTTTTCTTACCTCTCATCAATCATAGTAGATGCATCATTCTCCCTTTCCCCTCACTACAAGCCTTCTCTCGACTCGAACAAGAAAACTAGTTCGCATTCAGATGTTGCTGCGAGAAAACTAACGTTTATTTTCCCGATTCAAGCTGCAAAAGAAATCCACTGAAGCCATTCATAAATGGTTAGTTGCAAATGATTGAAACTGCTTGGACATATTTGAAGAAAGGGCCAAATGCTTCGCTTCATTCCAGTTAATCATGGGATTTTCTTGGCTAGTATCTTTTAATGTGACAAGCAATGTCATATACTGGCCTGGATTGTCCTACAACTTCTATATGGTATCTCCATATAAACCCATCAACTGCATTCACCATGTTCATGGAATCAATGTGTATGTCACTATTATTATCTTGTATGTTTGATGATGTGACTTGAAATTGTCTCTGTGTCATTATTCTTGCCTGCTTTGTTCCTCTTGTTGATTGCACTATGGATTTAGGGTGGGGGACTCTATGTTCTGTCTCTACAGGAGTGACCTATAATGTTAAATCCAAATTCAACTTCATATTTTTTTCTACATAGCTTCAAGTTTTATGAGAAAAAGATACCTCAATTGGCCAAAAAGAGCCATCATATTCTTTTTTAGTGTATGAATCAGTACCCTTACAGGCTGCCACCATCCCTCTATTATGATATTTCAAGGATAATCCCTCTGTTCCGCCATTTTTCGTGTATGAATTTGTACCCTTACAGGATGCCAACATCCCTTTGTTATGCTATTTCAAGGACAATCCCTCTGTTCTGCCACCATCTGTCTATTATGTTCTTTCAAGAAAAAGCACCATAATAATAAGAATCGCATTAATTTGCATGATCAAGACATTCCTCCTCCTTTGCTTCATCAAATATTGCTTGTGAAGTTGCTCTGCGAGAGTTTATATACTGTTAGGTTAGTTGTTCTCGGGTTCTGAATCTAGAATTTACATGATTTGAATCCGGGCTTGACTGATTTCTATTAATATTTTTAGAGCATTTGAATATTGACTTTTTAAATGTATGGCCAATGATATGTTACCTAATGGAAAATAGTCATTTATATTAACATTTTAATCATATTCATAGCATCTGAGATGCTGAGAAGTGCAGAAATTTAGTTTAGTTTCTGCGGTAATGCAAAATGAATAATTTTTCCACTCTGTCATTGTTCTGCGGTAATGTTATTTTTACTTTAGTAGTGCTTTATATCTAATCTTTGGTTCCAATCTGTAGGACTTCGATCAACAAAACTATGACTAACATGTGTTTTTTGAGATATTAGAAATATCTTAGGTATTATTTTGTCTGGACAACCAGTCAATATGTTCATAAAATCTGGCCATCTCTTTTGACTCATCAATCCTAAGGAGAGAAATGAATTTTCCACTGTATCCTTGGAATTTAAAATGTCTGACTGGACCAATTCAATTGAATAGCATAATCCGAAAGGGGGATACAGCTATTGCGTTTCAGTGTTTTCCATGTTTGTTACATAAAATAGCTTGTGTTTGATCTCTAATTTTAACTGTCATGATCTTGAAAACTATAATCATTGTAATTAACAGATTTCCTCTAAATGTTATATTCACTTTAACATGCAATCACTAAGAAGGAATGTGCTTTCAACCATAAACTACAATATAATTCTATTTTTTTAGTTCAGTAAACACCTAGACTGGAATTTTTCAGGTTGTTTTGTGTGGAGCATGTGGTGAAGAATGGAAAATGACTTATTTTCCTGGTATTTGAGTATTTGGACACAGATATGAACAAATTCATAGACACTCATCGACAAAGTGTCAATGTTGCTACTCTACCATGGAAAACTATTCAAGTGTTTTTTCACTTAGTCTGTGTGTGCTTTCATTCTTAATATTGCATTGTATTGGCAGTTTTTCAAAGGAAGGGATCTGATTTCTGCATGCGGTTTTCGGTGTGCATAGTTTCATGTATCAACTACACCAAGGATTAGCTCATTTTCACAGCCATGGATTTATGCACAGGTGATGCTTGATGATATGTTCAAATTATAGTTTCAACTTCCATTTTGGGTTCATTACACTATCTTATAACATAACACATCATTAGGAACCATAAGCTGTCAATTTAAGCATATAAAGTTGCGATGTTCTCTGAGTTTAAATTACTAAGACAGTTAAAGATTGATTCATTCGTTTGACAATCAATGTATTCCATTGGATTAGGAATTTAATCTGGTCCCCAATAGAACTTATCGTTGAGATTATCCAACTTATATTTGGTCGTAGTGATCCTTTGTAGGGATACAAGTTTTATCTATTTCTACTCCCACCTATATGAACATTAAGGTGAAAGGAACTGTAACACCCCGGGTTTCGAACCCACATTTTAAATAATGTATCGTTACATTGCTGAGAGGCTAGAGTTCCCAAATAATTATTAAAAGTCCAGTGTTCCCAAGAAATGTAATGTTTTGATCATTATTAATAATACATACATCGTTGGTTGCTAGACGGAGAAGGACTAGAGTTATAGGGAGCTATGATTCCACAAGAGAGGGGGCTTGAGGAGATAAATGTTTATTTCCT
>JASDQU010435498.1:119710-141683 GCA_032191745.1 Picea mariana | reverse complement strand
GCAGAAACATAATTAAAACATCATCTAGTACTTATCTTTGAAACAGTGGTAGTACCACCAACCAGGTGCAGGCCTTCCACGAACCTCCCAGCCTTAGACCATGCTTCTCATCAAGCTCAGCAGTAGGTCACCCTCGAGCTGGGACTAAGCTCCACTCCAAGGCAAGGAATCCTAGGCTAGGCTGAGGTTACAAGGAAAACACATGGGCACAAGGAAGGAATTCTCTCCCAGGAACCACTCATACTCACTGCCCAGAGACTCTCTTTCCCCACATGCCTGTTCCACCCCAGGAGTATACACCTTATCTGTCACCTACACAGTCCTTCGGCTGCTAACCTCCCTTGCCTTGGGTTTCAACAATAGACCGGACTGGAAGTCTTCGAGCTCTGTGGCAGCTACAGGGTTCCTTCCAGTAGTTTTCTCCTTCCTCTGTGCACTCTCTCACCTAGAGAGAATCACTCACAGGCCAAGCAACATGTTCTTCCAACTTCAATCACCTCTCTCTCCTGGAGAGAGTGTTTACAAACTGGCCAACAAGCCACACGCAGTCCAGCACTGCGTGGTCACAATAGCCAACAGGGAAATAGACACGGGCTTTCCAATAGGCTCAACAATGATAGGATGGTCTCACGGTTATGGCCTTGGGACAGAGATTCTACACACAGGCTCAATCGGTTCAGATAGAGGATGTCTCTGTTTTCCAGAAAACAACACAGGCTATCTCCAAAATCACAGGCTATCCCCCCCAGTTTCAGAATTGCACCAGGTCTCTTGCAGAGGTTGGACCGGTTCACGCACAGGCAATCCACGGTCGAATGGTGGAGGACCCTCCCCATGGCTCATCTCAGCTATTTTATTTGCATGGGCTTAGGTTGACACTTGTCACCCATGAAACTGCATGCCTTCCATCAGCGTGCATTCTTCCCACCATTTGGAAGTCACGTGTCATTCCAAAAGAACTTAGGATAAAAACATATAATTCATATGGTCTTTTGGAATAATATTAAAATATTATTCCCAAGGACTTAAGCCCCTAGGCTCAACACTTAGCCCCTCTTCCCACCTTCCAGCCCCTAATCCCTTGCCCACTCTGTGGAAGCTTAATCCCCCATCACTCATTCATCGTGGTCAGTCTGCAGGCGGTGATGTTTATATTTTATTATTGTTCTGCATAAATACAGGTACAAAATCAGGCTCTTGGCCTTCGATGCTTAGGCTATCTGGCCTAACAATCACATAAGCCCACTAGCTTATATAAACTCAGCTCACCAACCTATAAAACATATTTACAATTCATTTCATAACCAAGATTTACAACGGGGCTCAGCCTTGGGGACATTACACTATCCAAGTGGGAAGATTATTTGTGCTTGGTGGAGTTTGCATACAATTATGGACATCATACCTCTCTGAATGAGTCTATTTGAAGCTTTGTATAGCAAAAAAATGCAACACCCTAAGTAGTTGGAACTTGGGATAACCTAGCTATTAGAGTGGCACTTGGGCCATAGTTGCTTAAGAAGATGGAAGACCAAGTTTCCAAGATCAAGTTGGATTTGAAGGGAGCATCGTTTAAGCAAAGGGGTTATGCATATAAAGGGAAAATGCCAAGGGAATTCAAAGTGGGGACCATGTATTCATAAAATTTAAACCAAATAAAAGTTTCTTATAGTTGGGGAGTTGTACTAAGATGGCAACAATATGTTGTGTATTTTTTGGAATATTGTATAGGATAGTACATGTTGTATATAAGATTTCATTTCCTACTAGCATAAAGGCTCCTAATGTATTTCATGTACCTTTGTTAAACAAGTATGCACATGATCCTATCAATATTATTGATTAGGCTTTGATCCAAGTGGAAAAGGAAGGAGAGTTTCAAATACTACTAATTTGTATCTTTGACGAGAAGGTTACTTTTATCTATAACAAAGACATCGAGTAGGTAAAGATCTAATGGATCCATTATAGTGCCCATGAGGAAACATGGGAGTTGGAAGATGTTATGTGATAATCATACATTTTTTTGTTCTAGTTTTGATATTGTGTTGAGGTTGGTGCTGATTTAAGGGGGAGGGGAATGTAATACTTAGTTTTGACCCCTATATTATGGATATGTATGCAATGATGAAATAATTATAAACCCAAACATATGTGGCCTAAGTGAAATGTGACCATTGATTTGTAAATATGTACTTTGCAAATATAAATACCACTAATGGCTACAAGTAAAGAAGGAAATGAAAGGGTTCTATGAGTCTATGAGAGGGAAATAAAGTGGGCATAAGGGGATAATCTCTAACCTTTGTCTAAACTTATTAAGCTATTCACCAACCTTGAGATTAGTTGTCCCAAAAGATAGATTCGTAGGCTTTTCTTAACATGCAATAAAATATTTATGATTTTGTACATGCATGAGCTTCCTCATTCATTATTCACTTGGTTTTTATCCTCTATGTTTAAGTTGCCATAGCTTGTTTCCATGAAAATGTGCAAGCCATAACTAATGGTTATGAATAATTATTGAGATTCAATAATCTTAGATGCATCTAGAAAACCTCAGTTCGCATCAAAGATTCCTTAACCAATATATGACTTTTAAAAAAACTAATTTCATACACTTTGGAAAGGTGAGGCAAAATGTTGCATGACTTCACAAATATGTGCACTTAGTTAAGGAACAAGAGAGAATGAAAAATGCAAGAAGATTACTTCAAAATATTTCATAAGCATTTATTTGTGAAAATCATATGGAACGATGTATTGTTTTCATCCCAAAAGTGCTTTCTTGGGAAAATGGTAAAGCAAGTCATTCAATTACACAACCATCCTTTTACCATCCTTTTATTAGTCCCTGCCCTTAGGCTGCAGGTATTATTGTAATCGCTTCGCCGAAACTTTAGGCTTCGTACACAAGAACCAAGAAACTAATTATGTTTTTACCCTAAATTTTGTTTTAAAATATGGAGAATGTTTTTAAATCTACCAAAGATTTTTTATCAACCATTAAATGAATTCCTCTTCTTATTTGGTTTTTCTTCTTATTTGGCCTCATAACGAGGCGAAATGAAGTGGAATTTGGATAAATTTCAAAGAATTTCCAGGTATCTATGTTCAATGAACCAATACTATCTCTGGACTTAGCATTAGTTCTTAAACATTTTATGTTAAAGGAAATTTTTATTACAACATTGTCGTATCTATGTTCAATGAACTAATCCAATCTCTGGACTTAGCATTAGTTCTTAAACATTGACTTAGCATTAGTTCTTAAACATTTTATGTTAAAGGAAATTGTTTTTACGACGTTGCCTTAATGCGTAAAGGTTTGCACTTTTCTTTTGATGATGTGTCAACCTTGCATGCAATGGCTCGTTGTAGCTTTGTGACTATATCGCTTATAAGAATCAGACACACATACCTTTGTTAACTACCTACTCTGTGAAAAGGTTGTCCATGTACTCTGGTGAATTGTATCATACTTGAATCCACTCGCTCACGAACCTGTGTAATTCAGTGACCCTAGTTTTCTTACTTCTCATCAATCATAGTAGATACATCATTCTCCCTTTCCCCTCACTACAAGTCTTCTCTCGACTCAAACAAGAAAACTAGTTCACATTCAGATGTCGTTGCGAGAAAACTAACCTTTATTTTCCCGATTCAAGCTACAAAATAAATCCACTGAAGCCATTCATAAATGGTTAGTTGAGAATGATTGAAACTACTTGGACATATTTGAAGAAAGGGCCAAATGCTTCGCTTCATTCCAGTTAATCATGGGATTTTCTTGGCTAGTATATTTTAATGTGACAAGCAATGTCATATACTGGCCTGGATTGTCCTACAACTTCTATATGGTATCTCCATCTAAACCCATCAACTGCATTCACCATGTTCATGGAATCAATGTGTATGTCACTATTATTATCTTGTATGTTTGGTGATGGGACTTGAAATTGTCTCTCTGTCATTATTCTTGCCTGCTTTGTTCCTCTTGTTGATTGCACTATGGATTTAGGGTGGGGGACTCTATGTTCTGTCTCTACAGGAGTGACCCATAATGTTAAATCCAAATTCAACTTCATATTTTTTTCTACATAGCTTCAAGTTTTATGAGAAAAAGATACCTCAGTTGGCCAAAAAGAGCCATCATATTCTTTTTTTAGTGTATGAATCAGTACCCTTACAGGCTGCCACCATCCCTCTATTATGATATTTCAAGGACAATCCCTCTGTTTCGCCATTTTTAGTGTATGAATCTGTACCCTTACAGGATGCCAACATCCCTTTGTTATGTTATTTCAAGGATAATCCCTCTGTTCTGCCACCATCCGTCTATTATGTTCTTTCGAGAAAAAGCAGCATAATAATAAGAATCGCATTAATTTGCATGATCAAGACATTCCTCCTTCTTTGCTTCGTCAAATATCGCTTGTGAAGTTGCTCTGCGAGAGTTTATATATTGTTAGGTTAATTGTTCTCGGGTTCTGAATCTAGAATTTACATGATTTGAATCCGGGCTTGACTGATTTCTATTAGTATTGTTAGAGCATTTGAATATTGACTTTTTAAATGTATGGCCAGTGATATGTTACCTAATGGAAAATAGTCATTTATATTAACATTTTAATCATATTCATAGCATCTGAGATGCTGAGAAGTGCAGAAATTTAGTTTAGTTTCTGTGGTAATGCAAAATGACTAATTTTTCCACTCTGTCATTGTTCTGCGGTAATGTTATTTTTACTTTAGTAGTGCTTTATATCTAATCTGTGGTTCCAATCTGTAGGACTTTGATCAATAAAACTATGACTAACATGTGTTTTTTGAGATATTAGAAATATCTTAGGTATTATTTTGTCTGGACAACAAGTCAATATGTTCATAAAATCTGGCCATCTCTTTTGACTCATCAATCCTAAGGAGAGCAATGAATTTTCCACAGTATCCTTGGAATTTAAAATGTCTGACTGGAATTCAATTGAATAGCATAATCCGAAAGGGGGATACAACTATTGTGTTTCAGTGTTTTCCATGTTTGTTACATAAAATAGCTTGTGTTTGATCTCTAATTTTAACTGTCATGATCTTGAAAACTATAATCATTGTAATTAACAGATTTCCTCTAAATGTTATATTCACTTTAACATGCAGTCACTAAGCAGGAATGTGCTTTCAACCATAAACTACAATATAATTCTATTTTTTTAGTTCAGTAAACACCTAGACTGGAATTTTTCAGGTTGTTTTGTGTGGAGCATGTGGTGAAGAATGGAAAATGACTTATTTTCCTGGTATTTGAGTATTTGGACACAGATATGAACAAATTCATAGAGACTCATCGACAAAGTGTCAATGTTACTACTCTACCACGGAAAACTATTCAAGTGTTTTTTTCACTTAGTCTGTGTGTGTTTTCATTCTTAATATTGCATTGTATTGGCAGTTTTTCAAAGGAAGGGATCTGATTTCTACATGCGGTTTTCGGTGTGCATAGTTTCATGTATCAACTACACCAAGGATTAGCTCATTTTCACAGCCATGGATTTATGCACAGGTGATGCTTGATGATATGTTCAAATTATAGTTTCAACTTCCCTTTTGGGTTCATTTACACTATCTTATAACATAACACATCATTAGGAACCATAAGCTGTCAATTTAAGCATATAAAGTTGCGATGTTCTCTGAGTTTAAATTACTAAGACAGTTAAAGATTGATTCATTCATTTGACAATCGATGTATTCCATTGGATTAGGAATTTAATCTGGTCCCCAATAGAACTTATCGTTGAGATTATCCAACTTATATTTGGTCGTGGTGATCCTTTGTAGGAATACACGTTTTATCTATTTCTACTCCCACCTATATGAACATCAAGGTGAAAGGAACTGTAACACCTCGGGTTTTGAACCCACATTTTAAATAATGTATTGTTACATTGTTGAGAGTCCAGAGTTCCCAAACAGTTATTAAAAGTCCAGTGTTCCCAAGAAATGTAATGTTTTAATCATTATTAATAATACATACATCGTTGGTTGCTAGACGGACAAGGACTAGAGTTATAGGGGGCTATGATTCCACAAGAGAGGGGGCTTGAGGAGATAAATGTTTATTTTCTATTTTAATTTCCCTTTGGTATAAGGGGGTGGATCAGTTACGTGGGCTTCTTGGGGAAGCCCAGGAGTTTCTTGATCCCCCCCCGGCCCTGAATTACTTAAACCCGCCTCTGGTCTGATGGGGGGTTCAGCTGATAACTCGTCGCTCATTTTTGCTTGTTCACTCCTTCATTCACTTACTCACTTGTTCATTCTTTCCATTTTTTCCTATCACCCATTCATCCATCCTCATCTGCGTCTTGGCTTAGGAAAGGGAACCGAATTGTTGAAGATTAGCCGCGGTATTATTGGTTGTAGTGGTCATTGGTGTGATCCGGCCATGACTAGAGGCTTGTATGTCTGAGATGCATTGGCTTATTTCCAGCATTGTTCACAGCTGCGAGTCATAATAGTTCCAGCATTGAGATTCTGGACCAGTTGCGTTGGAGCCCAAAATAAGGAGAATGTTGCCTGAGGGACTGCGTGGCAGAGAAGGGTGGAGGTCCATTCTCTCGGGTGGTGCAAGATGGGTAGAAGAGAGCTGGGTACTTGGATTGTTGTGAGTGCTAGAAATTCTGTGGGATCTTGAGTGCTGACTAGTTTGGGAAGCCAAGTAACACTCTGGAACCTCCCTTGTGGATTCATAGCCCTGGCTCAAGGGTGACACTACTATTGAGATTTGGAACAGTAGTGTCTACGGTTGGGTGGAACGTCCTTGGTATGCAGCCAGATGGTGTCTTATTTTATAAAGATAAGTGCTCTCTGTTATGGTATTATCTACCTGTATATGAATGTATTCTATTGTGTATTCTATTGTGTATTTAATTAATGTTTAATTGAATAGTTAGAATATGCATGCTTGGTGGTTATTGTTGTTTATGTCGTTAAATCCTTTTCTTTTATGCATCGTTATTAATTTAAAAAGGGTATTGGTAAAAGAAAGAATTCCAAGGGTGGGCTTGAAGGTGGCATACCCCAGCTCGTGGGCTGGGTACGTTGCAGTTTGGTATCAGAGCTTCTAGTTGAAACATCGGGCCAGTATGGACTAGGTCTGTTCGCTAGAGTCTTGTGATCGAGATCGAATTATGACCATGAAGTTGAAAAGCTCAGGAGGAATGGTGTTGTAAAATCTATGTAGGATCTAGAACATTAGAGGTCCTTTGTAAGGGTTCAAAGGTTCGTGACAATCCCCTTCGAATTCAGGAGCAATCGCCACTGTGGGATCAAGAGAGATCTGGGATCATTGGATCAGAGGGCAGGTGAACAAAGGTCACCCAATGAAAGTGAGGAAAAGGTTAAGTCACATCGTCATATCCCATTGGAGAGAGAGATTGATGGCCAGGAGTCATTGTGGGGAACCAAGTTGCATGGGAGTTAATTTCCCAAGGTGGTCCTGCAATCCAAACCATGGTTTCACTGAGGGATTACGTGTCAGCATAAGAAGAATTACGGAGCGAAAGGTGGGTTACTCCAAACTGTCGATGTGTGCCCCCATAAATTGAAAGGCATTAAGTGATGTGACATGTTAGTGATCGAACATAGAAACTCTGAAGAGACGAAGTAGATTCATACAGTTGATCTGTGCAGCAGTATCTCCCAATGTCCTATAGTTCGGGGCTAATACGAACCGTTTGATAAGGGAGACACATGTCAGTAGATTAGCCAGTTCGGAAATTCGTAGTTTGGGAGAATTGTAAGTTCGCTAGTGTGGAAAATCTCGAAAGCCCGAAGAGCCAAAGTGGTGGGGCACGATGACGTCACCTAGAGGTGATGTGGACCCTGGAATTCTGAAGTGACGTGGCCTGCAGATGTCACCTGGGATGACATGGACACATGGGATGTGTGTCACGTGTCAGTGAGTTTTGAACATGTGGAGGATTGAAATGTCAGTTAGAACATGACACATGTCACCCGCCTGATTGGGCCATGTGTTCACTTCTAGTATTTCACCATGTGGTGACAAATCGCGTAGTCCGAAGACTAGGCACTTGAGAGGAAAAATATGTGACAATTGGCATTGGGTCGAGAAATTACGAAGAGTCGAAGTGATTCATAGGCATTGATCTGTAAGAGACACGTGTCGATGGATCATCAACTTCAGATGAAAGCACTATGGAAGAAAACGAAGGCGGAGAGTTTGAAACTCCTGAAGCCCAAAGAGCCAAAGTGATTTATAGTCATGGATATGTGGGAGGACACGCGTCGACAGATCGTGAACTCCAGGTGAAAGCGTTTCGGGAGGAAGCAAGCGGAGGAAGTTGAGACTTCCGAACGTCGGAGTCCCGAAGTGGATCTCGATTGTTGATCATGAATGAGGACGAGGACCATTGATCTGGTCCTGGCTAAAGGTTTCGAAGTCCCGAAGTCTTGAAGCTCTGGATAAGTGTTTTTTCAGCTAAGCACAGGGTCGTGACCATGGTCACATGCAGTTGAGAGCTAAGGAAAGACGGGATAATGGATGAATTGGTTGTTTCCAGACAGAAAAGAGCCAGGAAGGATTTAGTTGCGGTTTCTAGTCGTGGTCTCCTGGGAAGGTGGTTTGAAAGAAGCACCTGTGCAGAATTGAATTCTGTATCAGCTAAAGGATAACATGGAATTGTTATATTATGCAGATTGACACATATATGTTCTTCTTGAATTGAAAATAAAAAGGACATGTAATATGGTTTGACAAATTTTGTTATCATGTGCATAATTCTAACAAAATGGTCACTTGCACATTTTGCAGAATTAAGGGGTTTAATCATATCAACTCAGAATGCATATTGAATAAATGGAAGAAGGAGAGGGAGCCTCCATCCATGATAAGGAGGCTGAAGTCCAGAATACCAGAGTTGGTAATGGAGAGACAGAGTCCAATGGACGTAAGGGGAAACGAGAGCAGGAAACATTAATATAAACTATAAGAAGCCTGAAAATAGAAGTGCAGAACTACAAAGAAGATAATGAGAGACTGATGAGAGAGAAAAGTCAGATAAATGATCGAGTGTTGCAGAGGTTAAATCAGTTGCAGATTCAAACGAAGAAGGGATCAAACTCAAAAAAAGAGGAAGAAGGTAGGTTTCGTGAAAGAACAGAGGATCATGGAAGAGATGGTTATTCGAGAAGTGTCAACAGAAATCATAGGCACCACTCACCTCCTTACTCAGAAAGAAGGTTTCATGCATCAGAAGATCCCATAAGCAGTCCATAGGTGTCTCCTATTAGGCACAAGAGAAGGAGACAGTAAGTGGACAGTTTGCAAGGAGATTTGAAGAAGCTTAAGCCACCCTCCTTTGATGGTGAAAGAGAAATGGAAGACGATGTCGAAGCATGGTCGCTTGGACTCAGGAGATATTTTCAGTTGCATAACTATTCTTCAAACTTAGAAGCTAGGATTTCCACCTACTGACGCACACCCCTACCTTAGTAGAGTCCTCTAACCTCCCGATCTACGGATCTTCAACTCCTTAGAGCTGAAATGGTTCCTTTGGTTCCCTGCTGGAACCTTCAACAAATATAACCACAGGTCCTTTTTAGAAGTTACGCCTGTGAGAACAAGCGCTAGACACAAGCCTCCACTCCACGTGACCACCAGCATGACCACAACCTTAACCTCAAAAGGGTGCATCGTGTCTTGCAATTTCGAGACTCTTGCTACAATGCACCCCGGCTACTCTAATGCCCGAAACCCCGAAAATGGCTAATAGTCCTTGGATCCTCCCTTAAACTCTCCTTTGATGTAACCTTCACTGCGACCTGGGTCCCAACCTTCATATGCGTCGGGATTTCATGTATTGGGGGTTGGTCAAACAGTTACCACTCCTTCCTCGAAATGCAAACTCATGATGACTTCGTGGATCAACGGTCCTCGTCTCTCCCGTGATCCGACATTCCACGTTCCTCCTTCACGAATCGGGATTTCGCGACTTGGGATTTCCAAGTTATAACCTTTCCCATACTTTCGACTCCCAAAATGCCAAAAATTCAAGGCACCAAATGAACGACCCTTGTTCCCTTAGATCTACGGTTGTTATCCTTCCTGATCTTTTTGATGTTGAAATACACTCAGTCTTATCCTCTCCGCTAATCTACTAGATCCAACTGTCCATGGAAAATTGGTGTTCTCCCTCCGAGAATTTCAACCGTCTATTCAGGATCTCAATGCTTCCTCACCAAACAACTCAGCGCCTTTCCTTCTTGAGCTTGACTTCTTCTAGGTGAATTCAACCCTCATCCTCCTTCGAACTCTTCAAAGTCTCTATCCCTCCTGATCTTGGTTCTTGCAGCAACCTCAAGGATTCTAAGGAATTCTTGCATGCACTCCTTGCAACATTCACAACAACCTTTGGTTATTGAACAACTTCAAACTCCTTGCACTCCTTGCGATGGAATTCTTCAACCACTCATCTGGGTTGGAAAATTCTAGGACTTCAACCTAGCCTGTGCACACCTTACATGACTCTATGCTACACTTACTCTCTGCGGGTATAAGAACAAGTATATCTCTCCTGAGATTTTCTCCTGAGGTAAAACTCAAACTCTGGTCAACTCACTCCTTGCGAACCTTCACTGCACTCCTTCCAGAAATTCTAAGGACGAGTAGAAATTGAAACTTATCCTCCCCCTCTCTCAGGCCTCATACATTCAACATAAAATCATAAACATAAAGCATTGAAACAAATGCATAACAGAGTATATAAGAGAACTGTAAGCATACCATTCAATAGATGAAAACAGTAACCATAACAACACCATGAAATTGGATCAAAGCCTTCTTATATTAATTCAAGTGCTTTTGTACATGGTCTCTATAGCAACAACTATCTGCTCATACAAATTCTACTATATATCTTCTTCTTTGTTCGCCTATGCTTTCTTGTTCTACTCTTACAATGAGAATTATTCTACAATACAATACATATGAGGGAGATTTCTAGAGTTTTCCCTCCTACAGTTTTAAGCTATCTAATCGATTTAAAGACTACAGGTACTTTACATTTAATAAATTAAATTCCTCCAACCGATAGATGAGAGCCACGCTCAAGATCTGTGTTACAATACCCAAAACATTTAAGGATAATTACATCTCTTCAAATATTACATTAATGTCTCATCTTTCAAATTCAAAATGCGCACTAGTGCATATCCATTTGTTCCCCACTTGCGCATGCTTGCGATGCTCCTGCATCATTCCCCTCTAGCTGAAAAATTCATGGACTCCTGTTCATGAGCTCTTGCACCATCTATCCATGTTTCTTGATATCTGCTTCACTTTCCCAACTAGCATCTTCAATCTGGTGTCCTTTCCATTTCACTAAATATTCAAAACATGCCTTCCCTCGGATCTTATTTCCAACTCTCTGATCAATTATCTTTTCCATCTGTGGCTTTTCAGATACAGACATCTGTTTAACCCACTGAATTTACTCTTGGTTCTCTGCCCCATCTGTTTCATCTGCTCTGTAAGGATACATATCTGCTACGTTGAATATGGGTGATATGACCACACCATCTGGCAATTCTATCTCATAAGCATCCGCTTCAAATTTCTTTATGATTTTACATAGCCCTATCTTTTTCATCTTCAACTTATTATATGTTCCCCTTGGGAACCTTTCTTTCCTTAGATGTGCTAAGACTAAATATCCCACTTCAAATTGAAGCTCTCTTATGTGGTGATCTGCTCTACGCTTGTATTCCTGATTAGAATTTTGCAATTGCTCTTTAATCTTACTGTGGAATTCTTGCATCTCTGCTACAAAATATTCCACTCTAGCACTTTTGAATTCGCTCTACTCTAAGTCTCTCAACTCATATACTCCTCTTGGCTGCATTCCATACATTATCTGGAATGGACTATGTCATGTGCTTCTATTAGGTGAGTCATTATATGAAAATTCTGCTTGTGGTTGAATCTGATCCCACTGACTACAATATTCGGCTACTAAACTTCTCAATAAGTCTCCCACACTTCGATTTAATACCTCAGTCTGCCCATCCATCTAAGGGTGATATGCTAAGCTAAAGGATAGATTTGTCCTCATCTTTTTCCATAGTGTCCTCCAGAAATGACCAATAAATTTGGTATCTCGATCTGAAACAATACTCTTGGGTAAACCATGAATTTGAACAACTTCTTTGAAAGACGGATTTGTGATGTGTGTTGCATCACTGGTTTTCTGACATGGAATGAAATGTTCCATTTTTTGAAAATATGTCAACTACCATGAATATGGAATCACAACCCCTCTATGTCCTTGGCAGTCCTAACACAAAATCCATGCTTACCGCATCCCACGACCTCTCTGGTATTGGAAATGGTTGATATGATCCTACATTCTATCTTCTCCCCTTTACATGCTAGCAAATTCTACATTTGTTGACAAACTTCTTGACATTCATCCTCATCCCTGGTCATTGATACAAACTGTTCAGTTGTGCAAATGTTTTATCATGGCCGAAATGTCTATCCAATCCTCCACTATGCTTTTCCTTTAAAAGGTTTTCTCTCGTGGAACTCTTCGGGATACACAACTGATTTCCTTTGAATAGTAATCCATCCTGAATTAAATATTCAATCCATTAGCTTTTGTCTCTCATAATAGGATTTTCACATGCTTTGTAAGCATCCTTGAAATCCAAATCATCTCTGTACATTTCCTTAAGGTTATCAAAACCTAAGGTCTTCACACGAAACTCCTGCAGAATCAAACATTTCCTGCTCAATGCATCAGCAACCTTGTTAGCATTCCCAGACATATGCTTTATAAAAAAAAGTAAAGTTGTGCATAAATTCAACCCATTTTGCATGTTTCTGGTTCAATTTCTCTTGTCTGGTTATAAATTTTAAAGCATGATTGTCGCTATACAAAACGAACTCTTTTGGAACCAGGTAGTGCCTCCATTTCTTCAGTTCTTATATGATTGCATAAAACTCCTTATCATGCGTTGAATACTTTCTCTTGGCATCATTCAACTTCTCACTGAAGTATGCAACTAGTCTATTGTCTTGGATTAAGACTGCTCCAATCACGAATCCACTTGTGTCACATCGGACTTGAAATGTTTTACTGAAATCTAGCAGAACCAGAACTGGTTGTTCGGTTATATTCTACTTCAACAACTTGAAAATATTCCCCGCTTCCTTTGTCCAATGAAAAGATTTATGTCTTTTCTTAACCGTGTCCATCATTGGTGCAGAAATTCCACTAAAACTTCTGATGAACTTCCTGTAAAAACTAGCTAGTCCATGGAAGCTCCTGACCTCAAAGATATTCCTTGGCAACATTCATTCTTTGATTGCTTTTACCTTTGCATGATCCATCTTCAACTCATTCGAAGAGATCACAAAACCCAAATAAACGAGTTCTTTCTTCATGAAAGACGATTTCTTAAGATTTATCAGCAACTTCTCTTTATGCAACCTCCTCATCATTAGAGATAAATGTCTCAAATGTTCTTCCTCAATCTTATTGAAGATCAATATATCATCAAGATACACAATTACAAACTTCCCAATGAAATATTTCAAGATTTTGTTCATCAATCTCATAAAAGTGCTTGGCGCATTCGTCAAACCAAACGGCATGACAAGCCATTCATACAGTCCTTCATTTGTCTTGAATGTTGTCTTCCATTCATCACCTTCCCTCATTCTAATCTGATGATATCTGCTCTTCAAATCGATTTTTGAAAAAAACTTTTCTCCACTCAAGCAATCCATCAAGTCATCCATCCTGGGTAAAGGAAATCTATACATGATGGTGATTTTGTTTATAGCCCTCGAGTTTGTACACATCCTCCATCCACCATCTTTCTTTGGACTTAACACTGTTGGTATAGCGCATGGACTCAAGCTTTCTCTAATCAACCCCTTGTCCATCAAATCTTGGACTTGCTTCTTAACCTCTTCATTCTCCTGTGGCATCAATCTATACGTTGCTTTGTTTTGTAAACTTGCTCCTGGTATAAGGTCGATGTGATGACTTATACTCCTGATGGGAAGCAACGAACAAGGTAAATCGTCCACCACTATATCAGCGAAATTCTCCAATAGTTCTTGAATCTCCTCAGGTATATCATCTATTGAGGTACTGGTCAAAATGACTCTAGGTTTTATCACCATAGCAAACTACATTTCTTCATCCTTCTTGACTTCATCCAAAAGTTCCTTCCCACTCATGAGAAGTATAGTATTACTTGTTTCTCCCTTCACCTTATTTTCTTCAATTAGCAACAAGATATGTGTCCTACCATTCTTCTCCAAGGTGTATGTATTCTTTCTTCCATCATGAATAAAATTTATGTCATATTTCCACGGTCTCCCCAACAAAAGATGACAAACATCCTTGGGAATAACATCACATAATATATCATCTCTATATCCCACTATCTTAAACTCAACTAAACATTGTTTAGTGACTGTTACCTGATGTCCCTTTTGCAACCACGAAACTTTATATGGGCTTGGATGTGCAACGGTCTCCAATTCCATCTTCCCCACCATCTCTATGGATACTAGATTATTTGTGCCTTCATTGTCAACAATTACCTTGCATACCCTATCCTTGGTCTTGCAAGTAGTTCTAAACAAATTGTTCCTCTGGACTGGATTTTCCACCTCTTTTTCTGGCTTCAAGAGAGATTTCCTCATCATTAAGAATCTTCCACCTTCTGCATCTTCTGCTTCAACATTTCGCCTCTGCTCTTCTGAAATGTGAGCTTCTCCTCCTCCATCTCTTTTTCTATCAGTACATTCCCAAGATTTGTGTCTTATCTTTCCACAGACAAAACACTTTACTTCACCTCCTCTGCCTCTTCCTCTTCCTATTACTTGAGAACAAGTATTCCTATCGGCATATTGTCTTCCCTGTGAACTTCCTCCCCTTTCTAGGTGGTTATGAGGTTTCTTTTCCCCATATTTGGGCTTTTGTACTCTGTCTTGGGAAACTGATTTTCCTCTGCTATGACTTCTACCTCTGCCCCTTTGACCTTTTTGGGGGGCCAATTTCACTTATGCCTTCAGAGCAATCTGATAAGCATCTTATACATTTATGATTGTCACCATGCTTATCTCATCCTGAATCTCATATCTTAAGCCATTCATGTATCTGGAAAATTTTTCATCATCACTCTCGTGACGACCTGCTCTAATGTTTAACCTGTAAAATTCCTTAGTGTATTCGTTCACCATCATCCCTTTCTGTCTCAAATTAAATATTCTTCGAAATAGATTAATTTGGTAATCTCTGGGTATAAATTTGGCTTTCATCTTTGCTACCATCCTATCCCATCTTTTGATTCCTTGTTTTCCTTTGCAATGCCTATCAACCTGCAATTCATCCCACCATAGTGATGCATGCCCTTTCAATCTAGTGACAGCATGTTTTACTTTCTTATCTTCTTCGACATCCTCATAGTCAAAATATTTATCTAGATCTCTAAACCAATCTAGCATCTCCTCAACGTCTAAGTTTCCTTCATACATCAAGATGTCCATTTTTTCTCTAGCACCTATCCTTGCAACAGCTTTGAATAGACGTTCCTCTGCAGCATCTTCGGCTACAACTTCTTCTTCGTCTCTAGCTTCATTCTCACTTTCGTCCTCACTGACATCTCCAGTATCAAAAGCTCATCTCTGCGTTGTCTCCATAGAATCCAATCGAGCACGAAGTTCCCTCATTTCCCTTTCCACGACTAGATTGGGTAAAAAAAAATCTTGACATCTTCTTGGCGACATTATTTTAATATGTCCATGCAGAATTCAATCACAACTGTCCTCTGTATTCCCCCTATAGAAAACAAAAGTTTTTAGCTAAGCTTTGATACCACCTAATGCAGACCCCTACCTCAGTAGAGTCCATTGACCTCCCGATCTACGGATCTTCAACTCCTTGGAGCCGAAATGGTTTCATTGGTTCCCTGCTAAAACCTTCAGCACATATAACCACAGGTCCTTTTTATAAGTTACGCTTGTGCAAACAAGCACTAGACACAAGCCTCCACTCCACATGACCACTAGCATGACCACAACCTTAACCTCAAAAGGGTGTGTTGTGTTTCACGATTTCGGGACTCTTGCTACAATGCACCTCGGCTACTTTGATGCCCGAAACCCCGAAAAGGGATAACAGTCCTTGGATCCTCCCTTAAACTCTCCTCTAATGTAACCTTCACTGCGACCTGGGTCCCAGCCTTCATACGCGTCGAAAATTTGTGTATCAGGGGTTGGTGAAACAATTACCTCTCCTTCTCTGAAATTTGAACTCACGATGACTTCACGGATCAATGGTCCTCATCTCTCCTGTGATCCGACGTTCCATGTTCCTCCTTCACGAATCAGGATTTCGCAACTTGGGATTTCCAAGTTATAACCTTTCCCACACTTCTGACTCCCGAAATGTCAAAAATTCAAGGCACCAAATCAATGACCCTCGTTCCCTTAGATCTACAGTCGTTATCCTTCCTGATCTTTCTGATGTTGAAAGACACTCTGTCTTATCCTCTCCGCTAATCTACTACATCCAACGGTCCACGAAAAATCGGTGTTCTCCCTCCGACAATTTCAACCGTTTGTTCAGGCTCTCAATGCTTCCTCACCAAACAACTCAACATCTTTCCTTCCTAAGATTGACTTCTGCTAGGTGACTTCGACCCTTGTCCTCCTTATAACTCTTCAAATTCTCTATCCCTCATGAGCTTGGTTCTTATAGCAACCTCAAGGCTTCTAAGTAAATCTTGCATGCACTCCTTGCAGCATTCACAACAACCTCTGGTTATTGAATAACTTCAAACTCCTTGCACTCCTTGTGACTAAATTCTTCAACCACTCACCTGGGTTGGAAAAGTCTAAGACTTCAACCTGGTCTGTGCACACCTTGCACGGCTCTGTGCTACACTTTCTCTCTGCGGGTATATGAACAACTCTATATCTCTTGAGCTTTTCTCCTGAGGTAAAACTCAGAGTCTGGTCAACGCACTCCTTGCGGACCTTCACTGAACCCCTTGCAGGAATTCTCAGGACAAGTAGAAATTGAAAATTATCCTCCCCCTCTCTCAGACCACATACATGCAACACAAAATCATACACATAAATCATTGAAATAAATGCATAACAGAGTATATAAGAGAACTATAAATATACCATTCAATAGATGCAAACAGTAACCATAACAACACCATGAAATTGGATTGAAGCCTTCTTATATTAATTCAAGTGCTTATGTACATGGTCTCTATAGCAACAACTATCTGCTCATACAACTTTTACAATCTATCTTCTTCTTTGTTCTCCTATGCTCTCTTTCTCTACTCTTACAATGAGAATTATTCTACAATACAATACATACGAGGGAGCTTTCTAGAGTTTTCCCTCCTACAGTTCTAAGTTATCTAATCAAATTAAAGACTACATCTACTTTACATTTAATACATTAAATGCCTCCAACTGATAGATGAGAGCTACGATCAAGATCTGCGTTACAATCCCCAAAACATTTAAGGATAATTACATCTCTTCAGATATTACATTGATGTCTCATCTTTCAAATTTCAAAATGTGTGTTGGTGCATATCCAGTTGTTCCCCACTTGTGTGTGCTTGCGATGCTCCTACATCACCTACCATTTACACAAGAAAGTTGCAATGTGGTGGGATCAACTGAAGAAAGTTGAACATATTAATGGGAGTAGGATCACTTGGAAGGAGTTCAAAAAGTACTTCTAGAAGGAGTACCTCTTAGAGCATTCTATGACAAGAAAATGCAGGAGTTATTTGAAATCAGGCTGGGAAGCATGACTATGGAAGAATATGAGAAGAAATTATTGGGATTGTTAAAATATGTTGGGTTTATAAACGATGAAAAGGTAAAGATACAAAGATTTTTGGGTGGACTGCCAACCTTTTATAAAGAAAATATTAGTTATGATGAGCCCAAGACCTTGACTGAAGCCATCGGGAAGGATAAATACTTGTATGAGCAAGGACAGGGAAGAGAATCCCTACAGAAATCTTGGAAGGATAAGAGGAAGGAGAAGTCTGATCAGAGGAGGAAAGGATTCAAACCTCCTTTCAATTGGAATGAGCCTAATAGAAATCATCAAGATCAATATGCTAAGGGTGAATCCAAGAAAGAAGACTCCTTGGGAAAAAGAGGAAGAGCACCTATCCAATGTTGGGGATGCAAAGAAGATCACTTGTACAAGGATTTCCCACACATAAAGGATAGAGTGAATACTGTGCACAATGTCCAAGAGGCTACAACAGTCGAAGATATGGGAAGAATCTATGCAGCTTTAGATGATCGAAAAGCAGAGTACCAGTCCAATATGATCAAGGTGGAAGGTAAGATCATAAATCAGCCTATTACTATTTTGATTGATTCAGGAGCAAGTCATTGTTACATTGATCCGAAAATAGTGGATAGATTACATTTGGACAAAAGTGAGCATGGAAAATCAATTTTGGTTCAGCTAGCCACTGGAACCAAAAGGAGAATCCATGATATGGTCAGAGGATGTTCCATAAGTCTTAATGGCGTGAATAAAAATGTTGACCTAAATATCATACCATTGGGGTCTTATGACACTCTAATCGGAATGGATTGGTTGGACAAGCATCATGTTGTCCTAGATTGTCATAGCAAGACATTTACATGTCTTGATGGATATGGAAAACAAAGCACTATGAAAGGAGTTCCAAGACCCATCTCTATAAGGGAGATTTCAGCCTTATAGTTGAAGAGATGTTTTAGAAAAGGATGTCAATTGTATGCAGCTCATGTGGAAGAGCCAGAAAATAAAAGGGGTCAACCCTTGAAGACTTCTCGGTACTACGGGAATTTGAAGATGTATTCCAAGAAATACCAGGGTTTCCACCAAGAAGGGAGATTGATTCCTCAATTGATTTAATGCCAGGAGCTGCCCCGGTGTCAAAAACACCTTACAGAATGAGCACACCATAGTTAAAACAATTACAAATGCAGTTGGAGGAATTGTTTAAGATGGGGTACATACGTCCAAGTGTTTCACCTTGGGGAGCACCAGTACTTTTTGTCAAAAAGAAGGATGGAACCTTGAGGTTGTGTATTGAATTTCGACAACTGAACAAATACACCATAAAGAAAAAGTATCCTCTACCTAGAATTGATGACCTCTTTGATCAGCTAAGAGAAGCAAAGATATTTTCAAAGATTGACCTTAGGTTAGGATACCATCAAGTAAGAATCAAGGAAGAAGACATTCATAAGTCAGCCTTTAGGACCAGGTATGGGCATTATGAATTTGTAGTGGTGCCATTTGGACTGATCAATGCACCAATTGTCTTTATGTGCTTAATGAATGACATATTCAAAAATTATTTGGATAAGTTTTTCATAGTGTTCTTGGATGACATACTTATATATTCTAAGTCTGAAGAGGAGCATGAACATCACTTAAGACTGGTATTGCAAGTATTGAGAGAACACCAGTTGTATGCCAAGTTGAGTAAGTGTTATTTTTATCAAAATCAGATCCATTACTTGGGACACATTATTTCATAGCAGGGCATAGTTGTAAATCCAGAGAATATTGAATCCATTAGAGGATGGCCAACACCCAGAAATGTGTCAGAAGTCGGATCTTTTATGGGATTAGCTGGTTACTATAGAAGATTCATAGTAGGGTTCTCTAAGATTTCTCATCCCATCACTTCTTTGCAAAAGAAGGGAACTAAATTTGAATGGACACCTAAGTGTGAAGAGAATTTTAATCTGTTGAAGGAATTACTTACTAGTGCACCTGTGTTAAATATTGTTGACCCAAATGAAATTTTTGTGGCATGTACAGATTCATGTAAGGAAGGACTTGGGGGAGTCCTCATGCAAAATGGACATGTCATTGGTTATGAGTCCAGAAAGATTAAGGAGCATTAGAGGAACTATGCCACGCATGACTTGGAGCTTGTTTCCATTGTCCATGCCTTGAGGATGTGGAGGCATTATCTCATGGGGAAGAGATTTGAATTAAGGATAGACCACATTGGCCTGAAGTATCTTTTTGAACAACCAACCTTGAATGTCAGGCAAACAAGATGGCTGGAATTTTTAAGTGAATATGACCTCGATATCAATCATATCAAAGGAAAAGAGAATAAAGTTTTCAATGCACTTAGTAGAAGAGTGCATCTCATGCATGCTACTGCTGTCAGTTTGCATCAGTCAGACTTGAAGAGCAGAATTTTAGATGGTCTTGCTACAGATCATCATTACCTACATGTAAAGGAAATCTTACAGCAAGGATATGTACAACAAAAAATAAAGGAGTATGAGATAAAGGAAGATGGATTACTCATGCATAAGAATAGAATCTACGTTCCTAGTTTCGGATAACTGAGGAATTTGGTATTGAAGGAAATGCACGATGTTCCTTATGTTGGACATCTCAGTTACCAAAAAACTATTATAGCAGTAAGAAACCATTTCTTTTGGTCGTGAATGAAAAAGGATGTTTTTTATTACATCACTCGATGTATGGAATGTCAGAAGGTGAAAGCTGAACATAGGCATCCAGCAGGTTTGCTACAGCCTTTACCCATTCCAAAGAAGAAATGGGAAGTGATCACCATGGATTTCATCACAGGATTACCCAGAACGAATAAGCAACATGATTCCATCATGGTGGTGTTTGAAAAATTAACAAAGGTTGTTCATTTTGTTCATGTAAAGACAACACACACAATGGCTAATATTGCAGAAATTTACATGAGAGAGATTGCTAGGTTGCATGGGATACCTAGGATAATTGTCTCGGACAAAGATACAAAGTTTACCTACAATTTTTGGAGGGGATTGTTTAAAGGATTTGGTACAAACATAAACTTTAGCACAGCATACCATCCCCAATCAGATGGGAAAACAGAGAGGGTCAACCGAATAATTGAAGATATGCCGAGAATGTATGTGATGGATAAGCCGTCCAAGTGGGAAGATTACTTACACTTGATTGAGTTTGCATATAATAATGGGTATCAAGATTATTTGAGAATGAGCCCATTTGAAGCCTTGTATGGTAGGAAATGCAATACTCCAGTGAGCTGGGACAACTCAGCAGACAAAGTGGTACTTGGGCCAGAGTTGCCAAGGATATGGAAGACCAGATGGTTAAGATCAAGCAGAATTTAAAGACATCTCACGATAGACAGAAAGTTTATGCAGGCAAGAACATGAAAATTAGAGAATTTAAAGTAGGGGAGCATGTGCTTCTGAAATTGAAGCCCAAGAAAATTTCTTTGAAATTGGGTAGTTGTACAAAGATGGCAGCCAGATTATGCGGTCCATTTGAAATATTGGACAGAATAGGGCCAGTTGCATACATGCTTGCATTGTCTACTTCCATGAATGTGCATGATGTATTTCATGTCTCTTTACTAAATAAATATGTACATGATCCTAACCATGTTATTGATTGGCATCTGATTCAGGTAGAGACAGAGGGAGACTTTCAGGTTCAGCCAGCGTGGGTATTGGACAAACAGGTCAGAATGCTCCGGAATCGAGTTATAGAACTGATAAAAGTTATGTGGACTTGTTACGGTCCTAAAGATGCTACCTAGGAGCATGAAGATGCCATGTGGGTAGAGTACCCGCAAATTTTTTATCTCTATTTTGTATATGCACTGAGGACAATGCCAAAATAAGGGGGGGGGGGATGTAACACCCTGGGTTTCGAACCCCCATTTTAAATAATGTATTGTTACATTGTTGAGAAGCCAGAGTGCCCAAACAATTATTAAAAGGCTAGTGTGCCCAAGAAATGTAATGTTTTTATCATTATTAATAATACATACATAATTGGTTGCTAGACAGATAAGGACTAGAGTTATAGGGGGCTATGATTCCACAAGAGAGGGG
>JASDQU010435498.1:44992-79653 GCA_032191745.1 Picea mariana | reverse complement strand
ACGAGATTAGTGTCAGAACTTGTAATTGCAGCCTTAAGGAATCTCATTTTCATAAAACATAAAGAAATGGTCTTAATTAACGTTTAGGATTTATGAATTGTAGTCTTCGGCCGATTCCTTGAGTAGATGAATGCCACTGTAATGTAATCCCTATGTTTTTTTTCCTTTGGCTATTTATTTTAATATAAAAAGGTAAATGTAAGGTTAGGGTTAGATACAGGACACAACTATTGATTTATGTTTGCAATTTAGTTTGGTACAAAATGAAGTGTTGATTTGTGTTAGGGAAAAGTCATAGCCACATAAAGCTAATGTAATGCTAAGTGTTAGCCAACTGAGAATGTAATTTACTATTATTTTAATCGTTTTTCAGCCTCACACCTGCAACCACAACCACCCTTGGACAGTTATGACCAATGAAGAATGTTTAGTAGAGATGTTAGAATTGTACATAATATTGGTTTTCGTCGGAATTAAGAACAAGTTCTTCAGAAAGGGAATGATGGTTACTTACAACAATCTGGTTTTATATTGTTAAGACAGACTAGATTGTTTTTCCTTCCATAAAATCTTGACCTATATATATATTATATTAAATGTAGTGGAGTGTAATATAATATAATGGGAATGTTAATGTGTTGTAATATAAGTAGTGAAATGATATAATGTTATAGCATTTATTGTTGACCACATACCCGAAGCAAGGTAATTGATATTCATTGCAAGGTTAATTAACATGAACGGGGTTATGACAGAATGTAATATAAAGCAATGTAAAATAATGCAAAGGTAATAAAGTGTAATGTTTTAATGTAAATGTTATTATTGGTTCAGAGTAATAATCGATGTAAAGGATGCTGATCATATGCTTATGGTAATGTAATGCTAATATTATTGTTGTTTTCTGTTAATGATTAGGGAATGAAATGTTAATGCTCAAGTTAATGTTATGAAACTGATAATTTAATGGTTCTAAATTGATGGCACTAGGATTACCATTATAACGATCTTGAATAATTAAACCCTTTTCTCTCAGTATAAGCTTTATTACTCTATGATGTAATCGACGATCTTGACTCAGTGGTTCTAGCTAGATGCATGATTGTTGGTGATTGGTGGTAAGTCGTATTTCTTGCACCTTGTGATTAGAATGTTTGATTAATTGGTGATCTATTGCGCTAATCAATATTGATGATAATGGATTGATTTAGAGCTATATTATTACCGCGTGGTTAATTAAAGTTAATGTGAGATGGCTAAACAGTAAGAAGTACTCTCACCCTTGGTTAAATGGAATTTGGTTGATAGAACGAATCTTAGTTAATCATTAATGTTGGTAGAATCTAGTTTTTGTTTGGTATTGTTGGTGTCGGGCGGGATGTAGACACCTCCATGTTCCTTAGAACAGTCGCCAGCCCTGAGACCTTAAATGGTTAAAATCGATGGGAACCTGGGCTTGAGCGTTGATTATGTGTCTTGGAGGTCCTAACCATTGCAGGGTAGGACGGGCTGGTAGTCAGTTTGACTTATCTCTGAATGATCGTCGTTAATGCATGCAATTGCCTGTTATGTCGTCTTGTTGTGTTCGTCTTGCTTGCATCTTGTTCGTCGTCGGGTTACTAGTTTCCGCCTGAGTAGTCGGCCAGGAGCCTATCTGACCTTCTCTCTCTCTAGAGCAGAGGACTAAGATTTAACGCCCTGCTTTCCTGTGCAAAAATAGTAAATTCTACCTTTTGGATTCTTCCTTTTGTCTAAGGTCATTAAATGCTTGCAGTTACTTGTGCTCCTTGTGTCTTCTTGTTATAATCATCATGGTTGCGTCTTGTTATTCATCGGGTGGCGATGTAGAGTCAAGTGTGTTTGCTCCCATTTACACGCGTGCACACACCTCAAAAAAAAATAATAATAAATAAATAAATAAATTTGCGCCTGTGAAAGAGTTGTTGTCGTAACAAGGAGGTTCGTTACAAATTAGTGTTAATTTCATTTTGTTGATGTTTCATGAATGTTGTTAAGGCACGAATGGGCTTCCACGAGGAATGAAAAGTTACCCGATGAAATTCAATAGGTTTCCATACTACGAGAAACTACAAATAGTTCATATGTTTAATACAATTCATATTAGGAAGAACATAACAAAATTGTTATGGCGAATATTAGATGGAAGGATTGACAAAGAGAGAATTAGAAAGATTTGTAGTGACATCCAGGAAGTTAATCATGCATTGCAAAGTGCGATTATTAATTCTAATGGTGTTCGTGAATAGAATACTAGTCTTCCTTGGTTATTGATGTAGCAACAAAGCAATATTGTAAAAGAGGTCATTTGAAAAATTAGGTTTCCGATGGGGTTGTCTTTGAACATACAAAATATCTTAACGAAAAAGGTGATTTTGGTGGGGTTAAAACACATGACTGGCATACATTCATTAAGGTAATTAGTAGGTTATAATATATTTCCTTATTGGTACACATTTTTTGGAAACAAATAATAATTATTTGTTTTTTTTTACAATATGTTATACCTTTATCTCTCCCAGACAAATTTGACAACAACATAAAACAAATTATTTATGTACTTGGAAAATACATGAGGTAAGTAATGTTTTATATGGAAAATGTACTTATATGATTTGTAGCAGAACTTATTCACATATTATTTTTTATCTACAAATTTTTGTATGCCTTGATATTATTTTATTGCATCGACATTTGTAGGTGTCTTTCATCAAAATAAATCCATAAAGAAGAAATAAGGTATTAGAAGAGAGAAATTCCTCGACTAATGTGTCAAATGCAGCAGTATCTACCTCCAACATTTTTCAGTGCACAATAACACTACCTCATACACTAAGTTGAGGAGATTGAATTATTTGGACCAGTACACACAAGGTCGATGTGGATGGTGGAGAGGAAGTTGAATTCATTGAAGTATTTTGTTAGACAAAGAGCACGTCCTGAGGGTTCTATGATTGAGGGATATATGGTATATCAATGCATAGTGTATATTATTCAATATCTACCTAAATTAGCAGAAAATATGAATGCGCCACACATTTGGCATCTCGAATCCATCCAAAAACTTGAAGGGGAGGTCCTATTGGGGAAAGGTAAAATGAGGACTATGAAAGATAATTATTAGATGTTAACGTAGATTTAATATATTACACATTTATTTTTCCAATTTTGTTTTATCATACTAATTTTTATATTTTTTATTCCTTCATATTGAACTATATTAAACTATTCCTTTATTAAAAATAGCTAATTAATGATATTAAATTGTTATTTTATCATATAGTTGCTCGAGAGTGGGATACTTTACATTTATACATTGCAACCAACCTTGATTGGATGGAGCATTAGATAGAATATACTGAAGAATACTTATGTAGGTTATCATGGGAAGGGGTGAGTAAGATGATTAAAACAACACATCATCATCGAGATCAATTTCCTGATCTTACATCAAGGGAAGTTGATTTAGCCTTTGGTTTAAAAGATAAACACGAAAGTAAATTGTTTACCCACATTTTCCTAGTTATTTCCCAATTTTTCAATGTATTTGGTTTGTTTAATTTTTGAAATATATATTTACTAAGTCCTATATGAGGTTTATTAATTGGCAATTTATTTTTTACTTGTTGTCCATGTTGCAATTGAAACACCACAAGGCTATGTGGTGTAATGGTTGTAAATTTTGTATCAAAATGTTGGATGATAAGATGAAAACCTCAGATTTTGGGATAACTGTAGTGTTTAAGGTCACCAATGTTTCCTCTAGAAGTGACTGAAATCCAGAAGAAATTGAGAATAGGTACTATGGGCATTTGGAGGATATAATTTAGTGTGATTTTAATTCCTTTAAAATAGTTTTGTTTGAGGTGAAATGGTACAATCTACGGATGCATGAACATGATCCTGAAAGAACTGTTATTGAGAACGATAATGGATTTACCATGGTTAATACAAGGACATTTGAACTGGGTACAGAGCCTTATGTTTTTCCAAGTCAATGTGAGCAACTATTTTACTCAGAGGTACCTGGTAAAGTAGGTTGGTCATATGTTGTTAGATATGATCCAAGAGGAATACCAGTAAAGTATAATCATGTAGCTGAGGATGAATATAATAATGAGGAAGAATATCATGATTATGTAGATCAGGAGTAGGTGGTTGTAGTCGATGTGTCAGATGAAGAAGTTGAAGAAGTTGATCATCCAAATGTAGAAGACGATGATCTCATTGACGATATCGATTACTATATTAGCGAAACTAACGTTGATTCTGATGTTGATATGAATGAGCCTTTCACCAATATCGATTCTGAAATAGATCCTAATACAGATGTTGAGATGGATGAAGAAGAAGATGAATGATATTTAATTGTTGAAAATAAGAGGTATGTGTTTATATCTTTTATATGATCTTTATATGTTTTTATTTTGTATAATAGAGTATATGTTACATGCTCTTTATAATTTCAAATTAGGTATGGAAAATTGAGAGTGGTGTGAGGGGGGCGGGCATAATTAGAGCTTCGACCTTCATGTGGTTTCCCATGTTTAGTAGAGAATGAACTATTCTTGAAACCAAGAGGAGCTCTGCACGACTGTCCCTAATCGTGTACTACTTGAACCTATTAAGGCGTGATAGTAAGTGGCTTAGGATTAGAGTTAGAACACTTGAGGCATACTTAATAATTGGGAAATGAAGTATCGATTCAAAGAAAGAGAAATCAAAGAAGTTTAATATAAAAATGCCTGCACCTTGTCACCCTTGCTGCTCTATGTAGATTCTCCAATAGGACCTTGTAGGCCTTTATGTCTCCACTCCATTGATATCCTATCTACCTACACAAACAACCACAAGAAGAAGAGGGAAATATCTCATCAAAGGCATTAATATGTCCAAGGTAAGTTTCAAAGTCCTACAAAGAGTTATCTTATAGGTTGAAAGTGAGTTTAGCAAGAAGAGAGTTTAGGTGACAGGCAGTTCAAGTATTACTTCATGAAACATATTCCCCAACATGAATCTAATGAAATTTGGGGTTGTAGAGGTATTTCATCAACCTATGTGGCCACATTTCACCCCCATCAGGCCGGTCAGGAAGGGTTTCCAGACTCAAATTTACTCACACACCCAATCTATATATTGACCCATCTCATCCTCATTTCGTTTTAATTTTGTTGGTCAAATTTTAAAGGAAACAACTATTAAAAGACATTTTACTAGGGATAGAGTACATGATGGGCAACAATGACCTGTGAATGGGGCCAATGTTGAAATTTTTCAAAATGTTTTTGTATGCACTGAAATTTGACATGGATAGACTATTTGTATGCCTTGACGATATGGGAGGGTTTACAGACTCAAACATCACTCACACACCCACTCTTTATATTCATCGTCCGTGTGGTTGAAAACAACATCATGCTAATTAGGCCCATGATTTTGGTCGTGGTGAGAAGAAGGAAATATATGAGATTTAGTATTTAAATAATTACTTTTTACTAATATTCTTTATGGAGAAAAATAGTACATAGATGAGAGTAAAAAAAAAAAGACAAGAAATAACTGATATTGAAGCTTTTGCGATTAATCAGATACTTATTTATCGACACTATTGCATTCCATTGCAGTACTAGATGCATGGACGTCATGTGTCTAGGTTGTATTTTAAAGGAAACAACTAAAATACATTGGACTAGGGATAGAGTACATGATGGGGAACAATAACCTTTGAATGGGGCCAATGTTGAAATTCTTTCAAAATGTTTCTATATGCATTGAAATTTGACATGGATAGATTGTTCACATGCCTTAATGATATGGAAGGGTTTCTAGACTCAAATATACAGTACTAGATGCGGGAACATGTGTACTCTCAACAAATTTTAAAAGGAAAAATGAACAGACATTGTACTAGGTCTAGACATGGGAAATAATGACCTGTGAATGGGGCCAACGTTGAAAATTTTTCAAACTGTTTCTATATGCACTGAAATTTTGCATGGATAGACTATTTGCATGCATTAATGATATGGGAGGGTTTCTGGACTAAAATTTGACTCACACATCCACTTTTTTCCATCATCAATTCATCATGTAAACCATAAACCTCATTTTTCTTTCAAAGTACACAAATAGCTTGACACAAGTTTTAAGTTTGCATCAACCTTTCTTCATTTTTATTTCAAATTCTACATTGTATATACAATGTATGTGTGTCATAGTTGTGATGAAAAATCCCTCTTTTAATTAATTGTTTAATCAACACTATAAAAATGACTGTGATGAATGGCCCATGCGTCCCTGAGGAAATTTCTATGATCTTGTAGCTTGTTGTTTGACCCTAGAGCATTACTTGGACAACCATGAGAACAATACTTCATGTTACAAATGCATTTGAAATTACCATTTTTATATCACATATTGCATGTGTGATTCCATAAATCCCTAGGCATGGACCGTGAAAGATAAAATGAATTGGGGTCCCCAACTATGGGGATTTGGGGCTAGTCTAAGTTTATGTCTAAGTTGTATTCCTAGTCCTAGTTGGTCTAAGTGAAAGTCCTAATCCTAATATGTAGGCTCATACCTATCAAATAGTACATAATTGAAATCATCCTTTTCAATGTGGGCCACTTTTTAATAATATTCCATGTGGTGCATATGGGAGATATTTATATGAACAAATTTTTCTAGAACAATCCACATCTATAGTGTCGTAGGAGGTGGGATTCCCTACAAATTATTTGGGTGATGTTTTTCAAATAAGGGTTGTATATGCAAAGGAATAAGAAACATCTCTTGTTGAGTAAGTTTTAAAGAATTATTTTCAATATAAACTTCTAGATGTTGATGGAATCATATCTCCTATAGTTATTCCTAACCCCATAAGTGAAGTTGGGCATACAAGGGAAAAAACTAAATTTAAGATTTTTCTTGAGCCTATGAGAAATGTTTCTATCATATCCAAGCCAAGCATGTTTCCTAATATCCCATCATGAAGTGCTAAGTTTTTATATGCCCAAAAATCAATTGTTGGACCTATTATTAAAACTAGGCGATCTAAGGTGGTGGGTGCAATAGTGAATTGTTTGCTAAAGATAAATACACAATAAAATATTTCACAATATGATGTTAGGGAATACCTTTTAGATATTTCCTTACCTCAAACTTTAGAATTTTCTTAAAACACATCATTTAATCATACTCTCTTTCTTGCATGGTTCAATGTTAAACCATTTCTTACAATTGGATAACTTTTCCCCTTTTGTGGTAACAACTATATAATTTCCCCCTCTAAATTATTATGAGAATATCTAGGATTTTTTATACTCATGCATGGTTGTTCAAACAAGGTAGTATTGAAGTTCTTTCAATGCCATATCTAGGATGTTGCACGAGGTAGGATGCCCTACAAATGATTGGGGTGATTTTTTTGAAATAATGGTTGCATGTGGTTGTTCAAAATGAAAAGGAATAAGAAAAATATATTGTTAAGTGATAAAGAATTATTTTCAAGATAAACTTATAGATGTTGATGGAAGTATATCTCCTATAGTTATTCCTAACCCCATAAGTGAAGTTGGGCATACAAGGGAAAAAACTAAATTTAAGATGTTTCTTGAGCCTATGAGAAATGTGTCTATCATAGCCAACCCAAGCATGTTTCCTACTATCCCATCATGAATTTTTAAGTGTTTAGATACCCAAGCATCAATCGTTGGACCTATTATTAAAACTAGGAAATCTAAGGTGGTGGGTTAAATAGTGAAGAGTTTGCTAAATATAAATACACAATAAAATATTTCACAATATGATGTTAGGGAAGACCTTTTAGATATTTCCTTACCTCAAACTTTAGAATTTGCTTAAAAAACATCATTTAATTACACTCTCTTTCATGCATGGTTCAATGTTGAACCATTTCTTACAATTGGATAACTTTTCCGCTTTTGTGGTAACAACTATATAATTTCCCCCTCTAAAATCTTATTAGAATATCTAGGATTTTTTATACTCATCCATGGTTTTTGAAACAAGGTAGTCTTGAGGTTCTTTCAATTCCATATCTAGGGTGTCATAGGAGGCGGGATTCCCTACAAATGATTGGGGTGATTTTTTTGAAATAAGGGTTGCATGTGGTTGTTCAAAACGAAAAGGAATAAGAAAAATATCTTGTTAAGTAAGTGCTAAAGAATTGTTTTCAAGATAAAATTCTAGATGTTGATGGAATTATATCTCCTATAGTTATTCCTAACCCCATAAGTGAAGTTGGGCATACAAGGGAAAAAACTAAATTTAAGATTTTTCTTGAGCCTATGAGAAATGTGTCTATCATAGCCAACCCAAACATGTTTCCTACTATCCCATCATGAAGTTATAAGTGTTTAGATACCAAAGAATCAATTGTTGGACCTATTATTAAAACTAGGCGATCTAAGGTGGTGGGTGCAATAGTGAAGATTTTTCTAAAGAGAAATACACGATAAACTATTTCCCAATATGATGTTAGGGAAAACCTTTTAGATATTTCCTTACCTCCAACTTCAGAATTTTCTTACAACACATCATTTAACCACACTCTCTTCTGTGCATGCATCAATGTTAAACCATTTCTTACAATTGGATAAATTTTCCCATTTTGTGGTAACAACTATGTAATTTGACCCTCTAAAATGCTCATGTACTTGAATCTAGCGCACACAAATGACATGTGAATGGGGCCAACGTTGAAATATTTTCAATTTGTGCTTGTATGGACTGAAATTTGACATGGTTAGACTAGACACATGCATTAATAGTATGGGAGGGTTTCCAGACTCAAACATGACTCGCACATACAATTCAACAATCGAACAAGAATCCTATAGAATAATTAATGTGAATGGGGAAATTGTTGATTTTGTTTTCAATTTGTGCTTGTATGGATTGAAATTTCATGACATGTTAGTAAAACATGCATTCATTGATGGTATGGGAGGGTTTTTGGACTCAAACATGACTCAAACAAAGAATTTGACAATCAAATATTCTTTGGTTATTCTATCAAAACCCAAAAATAAGGCTCGCCTACTCATGCACTTGATCCTGCTTATAAGTGACACGTGAATGAGGTCAACATTGAAATTTTTTCAATTTGTGCTTGTATGGACTTGTCATGACAAAGGATCTAATTACTAGGTCATTTTTTCCTTGCTATGCTCGAGGACATGGTTCTAAGTGGAGGCCATTTCTTGTTGTGAGCTACACATGCAATGACTTATGCATCCTAATTTTAACATACCATTTGATTGGATATAGGCCCTCAAGAGATTCTCGATTATGTCCCTATAAAGCTCCTATAAGTGGCCAACTTCAATAAATGAAAAAATGAGTGCCTTTGTTTGACATGTCGTCTACTCCATTGTCTTCCTTTCCCTTAAAAAATACTAATGAATAAATTTCCCATGCATCTTATGGACATATATATGATTCAAATTCCCATTTTGAAATAGGCCAGTTGCATCATAGAACATTGGTTAGTCATGCAAAAGGCTCCAATCAATAGGTCATTTTTGTCATGCTTTCCCTGGGTACATGGAACATTGTTAAGTCTACATGGTCATGATGAGACACATGAATTGCAATTACAAGGAGGATTAGAGGCCCAAATTAAAATATTGAGCGCAAAAAGAATGATCCTTAGGGCCTAATCCATGAATTAGGGATGAAGAACTAAAGATTTAGTCCCTAATACATTATTCATTGGTTTTAGAGGTCGTGAATGTGGCTTTGAACGATGTTACATGGTTTGCAAGTGAAATGTATGCCCTATTGTTATAACCCTAATTTGCACCAGACATACTTACCTGACATCAGGCCACCCCATATGCCTTCTTTGCCAAGCCAATACTAAACAACTCTTCTTAAAACCCCCCTTTTTAAAGGCCCATGTGCCCTACTCCACTATAGCACAAGTGTACACACTAGCTGCCTCACTACAGCCCGCGTGTACCTACAAAAGCACGAGAAAATGAAATTTGATGATGAAACACACAACTTTGGGTAAGTTATCTAAACCTTTCATCCATGTATGGCCGGTCATTCGACCAAATAACTAGCTCCTTCTATCCTATAAAAGAAGGGGTAAGGGTCCCATTTGAGAGGAGGAAAATCATAGTAAAGAGACTGTACCCAATTGAGCATTCCCCTTGTCCCAACCTTTAGCCATCCTTGTGCAAAGAGAAGTATAAAGAAAAGAAGTTGGAGGACAGTTGAAGAGGAGCCCAGGACCAATTTCGAGGAGCAGTGCTAACCACATATTGTAAGTTTACTCTTGTGAATATTAATACAAAAAGGAATTATTTTCCCGTCCTGCCATATCATGTGTTCAAGTTGAATATTTATTTTATGATATTGTCACAACTAACCCAACAATTAGTATATGAAATGCATGTTCGCAGCATTTTGTTTGTTCATGTTTGAATGCAAGTCAGTTTTGGGAGGAGGTTTGCAATCAAACAGAAAGTGAAACCAAAGGGATCGACATCAAACGAAGGACTCAAGGTAGAGTTACCAAATATTGTTTTCACATTTTTATTACATGAATGTGGGGTTTTGTGTTAGGAGAATAGAAAAGAGTACAAGCCTTTGAAATGGTCATTTTCTACATGCATGATTAGAGCCCTGAAATGGTAAGTCTGTAGGAGGTATTCCCACCCACAATAGAATTGGTGACCATATTGGGGATCTCTAGGGTTTTCTGGGAGTCCTTTTTAGGTATTTTTTAAAAATTGGTTTCATCACTTGTTTTTAGAGTTTCTGCAAAAGTCTGAGCTAGCAGGGATTCTAGTCTTCCATACCAGTTCTTCCTTGTTACTTTTCTTGGCTGCATTTTCTTTTACGAGAAGTCACAGAAGTACACGCAACCTGTATAAGGCTTGCATGCATGTACACACACCCAACCTTCACACAACCCACGTGGACACGCTAGCTGATGAAGTGAAAGTAACGTGGTTATGTTCATAAATTTTATATTAAAGAGGTAGTCATCCTCTTCCTTGTCAGAAGTGATCCTTCTCAGGGTTTTTATGAAACCCATTATGGTCTCTATTTTGCACTTTGTATCTTAGTTACCACTTCACATTGGTTTTGTTCTATGAAATTTTCCTTGGATTGTTTTTCTTTTCTGACAAAGTAAGTTTCTAAGTCTTCAAGAGATTCTGGTTCTCAATACCAGTGATCTCTGCCAGTGTTTGATTGCTTTTCTTTTCATTTTTTTTGAATATCTATAGAGGTACACGCAGCCTGCATAAGGTCTGCATGCGTGTACATGCGCCTTGACCTTTTACAGCTCGCGTGCACACACTAGCTATTGAACTACCAGTTGCGCACCTGTTGAGAAAAGTTTTGTTCAAGGAGAGGCAGTCATCCTTTTCCTTGTCAAAATTTATACCTCTTAGGTTTCTTGGTCTCTATCATAGCAGTCAACAACTTAGGTCTGATCACAACAATAGCTTTATTTTTCATTAAAAATGTTTTCCTCAATTTTTTTTCTTTCATAGGGTTTTTAGACAAGTGTGAGAGTCTCCTTTCATCAATTTGTGTGTTATTGTCAGTAACTCTTTGCGATCTGTGCTTAGGCCAGAAGTTTTCTTGGTATTTACTTGTCGTCATTTTTCATTTTTTCTTTGGGAGCATTAAAGAAATAAAAAAACTCTTTCATTTCTTGGTTTGGTTAAGTAGTTGTTGGTTTGCATAAATAACCAGGAAAAGTTTTTCTTTCATAAGTTCTTGGCTCTTTACTTAGGACAATAAGTAGCTCGTAGTCAAGCGAAATCCTATTTTGAGTTTACTATTCAAAGATCTTAGAAAAAATTTTAGTTTGAAAAGATGATTAAGAATTGTGTCAAGATTAGAAATGGTGCACAACACCTATAGGAGGATTAGAAAACAAATTTCAAGGATTGTGCACAATAGAAATGGTTTTGTAGTTCAAGCCATGGTTTGGGGTTGAAAACATAGGATTTAGTCCCCAATCCATGATTTTGGGGCTCATAATACATATATGAATCCCTATACCATAATATAGGCCCTAGAGGTACAATATTTTCCCTACAAAGGGAAAATGAACCCAATTTCAAGGTTAGGATGCAACATGGATGGCTCTTGTGGTACAAGACATAGCTTGGGCCAAAAACTAGTGATTTGTCTTATTATTAATGTTTTTGGGGCTAAGAAGCCATATACAAGGCCCTAAACTATAAGACATGCTTTGTAGATAGAAATTTTTTCTCGAGGGTGGAATACAATCCAAATTTGAAGGATTAGGTGTAAAAATGATGGCCCTTATGGGCCAAGCCCTAGTTTAAGGCTATAAACCATGGAAACTACTATGAAATTTGCTTAAGAACATAGTAGAACCAAAATCACAATATAAATCATCATAGTAGATAATTACTCTCATATTTAAAGAAATTAAGATTCAAATTAACAACTCTCTTGTAAATGTGCAAGGAGTTGAAATAATAATGTGATATGACTAAAAATATGGGAAATTAATTTTGATATTTGGATTCATTTTATATTATTTAATATGGGACATTTTGTTCTAAAAGGGGAATTGGAGGAGACTATCACAAGGAAAGACGGGGGGATATGGGGTACCATGTACATTATGGGTTTTTATATAATATATAATTTATATAATATATCATTTATATAAATATATAATTTATAATTGATGTAATATATAATTTATCAAATATATACAAACAAACCTAAAAATTCATAATCCTTCACCCACGCCCTCATAACCTGCCCTAAATTACCTCACCTCCTAACCACGAGTATTGAGAGCGAATGAAGCCATTATTGCAGTGAGAGATCACCTATGTTCCCATAACCTCCCCTGAATTACCTCACCTCTCGATCACGACTAAGATTGAGCGAAGCCATGTTGGAGTGAGAGAAACCATTGTTGGAGCGACAGAGGAGGAGCCACTGAGAGTTCGTGAGAGAAACAATTGCTGGAGCGACAGAGGAGAAGAGACTGAGAGTTCCCTTACGTCATTTTTGGAGTGAGAGAAACCATTGTTGGAGCGACAGAGGAGGAGTGACTGAGAGTTCCCTTACTGGAGCGATAAAGAAGGCGATAGAGGATACCCCACCTTGACTAGGAATGATGCCAAAATCGGTAAGTTCTTAAAATCCTTTGAAACCCCAAATCAATAATTAAATCTCCTCCTTTTGAATCTCGTCCAAGGTTTTGTCAAGCTTGTTAACCAATTTGAGAAAGAGAATCTCTTCTCACAGCCCTAAACCCATTTATCATTTCCTCATTCTCGATTTTCCTGAATATATTTTTTTTATGCCTAGATAATATCAACAGATCTAGTGACATAGTTGACATAGTCTAGTGAAAAATCTAGCAAGAAAGAGATTATGCCAATAGCAGTACCACCTTATCAAATTCAAGTCATAAACAAAGATATGAGAGTGGATTCATATAGATCTAGGTGTTGTCAACATAGTTCTTTATAATAATATTTCATTCTTGGACCAGACTTAAATTACAAAGACAAAACCCCAAAAGATTATAGATGTTGATTATGAATCAGAGAAAAGGACTGTAATAAAGAATGATTTGGCTAGAAGGATTAGTAAGGTATCATTAACCAAACACAAGCTTGACATTCTAGAGTTTTAGACAGTAAACAACTTTGAAAATAGTGACATGGAAGAGATGTTTAGCGCATTTACTCAAGTAATTAAGATTCCTTAAGTGTCAACTTTCCTTTATGAATTTTTTGGAACGATATAATATCAAAATGTTTCCAAAGGAAATATTACAACATCACCAAATATGAACTTTGATTTTCCATATTCTTAAATAGTAAAGAAAACCCTTCAACAATGATGAAAGAGACAAAACATTTCTTCTATAAGAGGCCATTGGACCCCTATCATATCGATTTGTTCCTATGGAATAAATGGAGAAAGAAAACACATAAACATTGCCAAGAATTGAGACTTATAGCATAGTATTCAATGAGATAACAACTCTGCAGTTTCTAAGCAGTGTATAATCCTCAAACAATTAACAATATTCAAGTGAATAATTAATATCTTTCATGAGTACATTGGAATCATTAATCATAGGTTCATTATTATGAAACAATTGGTGCAAGAATACCTCAAAATATTACCAAAATAGAAACTATGACATGTGACTTAAATCTATGGCTGCCTCACTTGAGGAATAGTTTCACGGAAATGGAGACTGACCGGAATGATGTCCGATCTTGTTTCTGGATTGAATGGAAAAGATATATGTGAAGCTCATTTTGTCCCTCTGTGCATCTCTGTGATGGGTAAATTTCCATGAGAAAGGGACAGATTTCGTATGGCTTGTAATTTGATGTAACTGTGAAAATTCTGTCTCGGAGAAATAATTTTCCTAATAGATCTTCTATTAGGCTAAATATCCTCGCTAAGGATACATTTCCTTAGTCACCCTATCTACATCAATTCCCAAGCCTAATGTTGGGACTTTAATGCCTCTTTCTATCCTAATGAATTTCATACACCTCTCATTCACTTGATTATACAAAGGTGTATGGAAATGAGAGGTACAAATGGATGTCATAAGAAGAGTGAAGACCCTCAAGTTATGAAGAAGCCAATTGTCTTCATTTACATATTGACAGTATTTGTACTTGAAATATACTATTGTATTTGTTGTTATATTCTTTTTTCTCATGCACCATTGTTAATTTACCTATCTTGAATAGTGAAAGCATCTATTGTTTCATATAAGAGTTTGTCCTTTCCTTCAATTTGTATTGGCACTTATACTTGTTGCAAGAACACTTTTACTTTGTCATATAACTGCTATCTTGAATTTTCATTGAACCTTGTCACTTGACCCCAATAAGTTTCTTATATATAATAGAATCAAGTATATTCTCCAAGCAAAACATGGGTTCCCTAAATATTTGCTCACTAACTTATCTTCTCATTTTTTCGAGTGTTGGTACCAAAAACTTATATTCGCATGATAACTTATCTTCTTGTTTTAAGTAGTGTAGGTACCACAAAATAGGTATATATTGTATCTATATTCCTCAAGTGATGATAAATATATACTCAGAGAGGTTGAAAGTGAGACGTGGTGTACTAGATCTACCAGTTCTAGATCAACTATATTTGAAAAGGTAAGGAAAAGTTTCCGTATATGCATGAAATTTTTTATTGCCAATGGAGGGTCGTGTAATTATGATGTTGAGAGCATAGGTGACATTGTGTTTCCCTTGAGGTATAGAAATCTAGTGCAATGATGGGCACCTAAGGAGCTACCTGAAGTGGACAAAAAATTTTTCATCAGTGGGAGGATGTATCACATTGCTCCTTTGTCGTTACATGTATTGGCATTATTTTCCATGGGTGGAATAAAGGTCGGCTATGGCACTGTAAATGAATTGATGAAGTATGACAAACCATTATACAAATACAATCATTTTTTGATGTTGGTCTGATATACGTGAAGTATGCGGAGATACGGAGTTGCCGCAAATTATATACAACTAGTAGATACCAATCAAAATAAAGGGGAAACTATGTACATTGATGGAAGGACAAAAGATTCTGGAAACATTGCGGGATTTATAAATAGTACATGACCAGTGGAAACAACTAAGAAACCGAATTGCATATTTGAGGGACACGAAGGAAATCGTATATTTGTATATGCAACAAAAACAATAGTTCCAGGTGAAGATTTGTTGATCGATTACAACTTAAATTGAATAGATGGAGGGGGTGTGGCTATGGGGGTAAATATATTACATACCATTCAAATCAACCTTTGATCAGTCATTGTTATAATTTATTGGTACAAAATTTCAATTTTTTACTGCATATATTTCATTTTTCAATATTTATTTTCTGATATTACTCCAATGTTTCATTTTTTCAATGTTACAATTACTTTCATAACTCTTGTTGATTAATTTATTGTGTCAACATCTGTCCAGGGCGACCGTGAGAAATCACATGCTACACCTGTCCAGGGTGACCGTGGAAATGCACCCACTGTGCCTTAGCAGTTAATGTTAAATAGAGTAACAACTTATGACTACAACAACTAAATTTCTGAAATTTCATTATTTATTTTCTTATATTATTGCAATATTTCATTTTTTTAATGTTACAGGTAAATTTAATAACTTTTGTTGATTGATTTATTGTGTCAACATCTGTCCAGGCTAACCGTGGAAAATCACCCTCTACATCTGTCCAGGGTGACTGTGGAAATGCACCCATTGTGCGTCACAGGTAAATGTTAAATATAGTAACAACTTATGACTACAACAACTCAATTTCTGAAATTTCATTATTTATTTTCTGATATTACTGAAATATTTCATTTTTTTAATGTTATAGGTGAATTTCATAACTTTTTTTGATTGATTTATTGTGTCAACATCTGTCGAGGGTGATTGTGGAAAATCACTTGCTACATCTGTCCAAGGTGACCATGGAAAGGCACCCGTTGTGCCTCAGCAGGTAAATGTTAAATATAGTAATAACTTATGACTACAATAACTAAATTTCTCAAATGTTAAAGTTCATGTCATTAATTTTATTCATTAATGTATTGTGGCATGGTCACCGTGGGAAGGCACCCACTCGTAGTATATCAGAGCAGAGTGATTGTGGGAATTCAATAGTCACACAACAACACCAGGTAATTGTTACTGATTAATAATAACTAAATTTGATTACAATATCTAATTTTTTTTTATGTTAAGATTATTTTAATTTCATTTATTGTTTGATGTTTTTAGTCCAGTACAGTCGATTTGGACGATGAGGATCTTGAGGACGAAATATTTTATTCCACTGACCCAATAGAAACTATTGTGAAGGCCTTGAAGAAGGCAAACATAGAATATCTAGGTTTGTTTTGCAAAAGACCAATGACACAGGAGGACAGGGAAAGAATTGCAAAGCTACAAAATCTAATAACTAATTTTGGGGTAAGTGGCATCTTCACTTATTTTTATTAGCTATGACAATTTCATATTTGTTTTTTTGTTTTATATTTTCTATATGATCTGATAAAGTAAATTTTTTCGTTTGTAGGAGTTTTTAAACCCCATGCCTTGGGAACATTCTGAGCCTGCAACTACTATAGGTAGCCATGATGGCCCAATGCAACAAAAAAGTCGACATAGAAAAATACAAGTGAGGCTTTTTGACACTCTTGAGGTTTCCCTCGAATCCATTGATGAGTGCAATGATGTTGACCGGCATGACACGTTGGAGCATGATGAGTTGGATCTTGGGACTCCACATGACTTCGGATATGAACGTATTGTAGATGGAGAGGAAGCTATTCATGGAGCAATATGAATTAAAAGAACTAGATCAAGAACTAGATCACTATATCTCACCTTTTTGGTGGATGACACATGTGTTCCGATCAAGATTCAAAATATTGTAGGTATTTGTTAATTAATTGATTCATTTTTATCATGAAATTGAAATGGACATTTGTTGAGATTATTATAAATTAATGGATAACACGTTTCTGTAGGAAACAATTTTTTCTACAGAAACTTGAATGACAAAGCATTGGAAAAGTTTGGCCCCACCATTTGCACATGGTGGAATGGCCAAGATAGAGAAAAGAAAGATGAATTGATAGGCCACATGATAAACTTGTTTGGAAATACGTTCAACAAGAAAGTGGTTACAAAGTTAGCCAAGGAGAATTTAAAATATACCAGGGCCCAATATAGGGAGAAATTGCAATTAGACCTCAAGCATGAGTGCCCTCCCATGGTTCCGGAGAAAGAGTGGAAGTTCATGATAGAGGATGAAAATGAGAACTTGTTTAACAAACAAGGAAGACATCCATGACCTAGTAAAGAAAGGTATAACACATGTCATCTTCTTAGTGAAATATTCTCATTTATGTTTTTCTTTCTTGTTTTAAGTAACAATTCCGATATCTAATTTTTTTCAAAAATTCCATATATAGGCTACCTGACACCTCCAAAGCAACCAAGGATAGAATGGAAAAGCATGGGCATCATAAAATAGGCTAGGGTGGCTATGGAAAACTAAAATCTTGAATCATAATAATTAAATGATTAACTCTGGTGAATGTTTATTTAACAATAGCGAACAAATATATGTTTGTGTTATTGGTAATTTTAATCGTGTTATGCATTGTAGTTAAATATGTTCGACATTGCTTCCACCAAAGAGGACCTAAAGCTTGGTTACAAGTACGGTTTTAAAAGTGTGATTGAATATAGGAGAAGCTTTGGGAAGACTCCAATCTCCCCAGCCACGCAGGTAAATAAAATGAATATGGAAACCCGAGTAGCATGCTTGTAAAGTCTATTCATATTTTATTATATCACCCTTAACTAAGTATTTATGTTTGTTTTCAAGCAATAGTGCAACCACAACAGTGAATCTAGCGGTATTTAGCAGACACCACTTCATACTAGGGAGCACATGTCCAATGATAGTGGGGAGCAGAGTACCCATTCTGGTATGTATGCTTCAGAATTAGAAATATTTAATGTGATTGTAGATATTTATTTCCTGACTTATACTTATATATTATCTTATTTAAATGGAAGAGCATGTAGCTGAGGAGGTTGAACTACGAGAGGAACCAAGTGAACAATAAATTAATGCATCAATTGTCACAACTACACATACAGGTAAATAGCAATTTTGTAATGTTAATCAAAATAATGAAATAGTTATTTCAATTATATTTCAACATATCGATATGATCATTTTCGTTGTTGCAGTTCATGCCCTTGCACATATCCCTCCATGCCCTTCTCAGTGACTTACCATAAGTATGGTGCATGAGCACATGGAAACACAAAAATAGAAGGACAAGGCACAGAAAATACAGTGTCAAAGGATGATTATGATACCCCAATCGTCAATTTTATGAATGTAAAAAAACATAAATCAAAGAAAAATTAGATGTATAAATTCATGACTTGTATTTGGATGTTTATTGATGTTTCTAGTATGAAACATTGTTTATATGAATTACAACACTATGCTTCAATGTTTATATGTTCATATGTTTTGATGATTATCCTAGTTATGCATGAATGTCTCTATGTTTTCTATATAAACAAAATCATTTGTTGGGTATGGGGAATTGAGAGCTATGTGAGGGGGAGGGGGCGAGAGGCCATATGAGCTTCCACCTTCACGTGGTTGGCCCAGTTCAATAGAGAATAACCTATTCTCGAAACAAAGAGAAGCTCATTAAGGTATATGACCACTTAAGTTTTTTCTGGAGTATTTTACATAACTAAATGCTTGTTTATTTTCTTATATATTATTTACTCATTTAAGAATTTGTCTTTTATGATTCATGCAGGTCTTGGTGATGGAAATGCATCTCATGGACAACTCTTATCAAGTTGTATGGGATAATGGATCTAGTGAAAGGACAATGATAAGGTAAGGGTTTTGACATGTTTTTTAAAGTATAGAACTCAATGTAGAACTTATGTAGACATAGAAATGTAAAAATACAATTTGGATTATTGTTAGGATATTCATAATTTATAGGACACTACTAGCATCAAATTAATGTATGAGACCCCTATGTTTGCGGGATGCATAGAGGGTTTATTCATTGTCCCACAAACAAGCGGGTCTCATACATCAATTTGGTGTCTCGCTAGGTTGTGACCTATTAGTATATTTTTGATATATAAGTAATTTTATAAGTCGATGTGCAATAATATATAAACACATAAACATATTTTGATTAACTGTTGAAATATTGCACCTACAAATATACTTTGGCATGTTTCTAGGGCCATTTATCTCCCCATGCATATTGAATTTTATGAGTAATTGAGTTGATGAGTTTATGTGATATACCTTGGCTTAATTTTTATTTTATATGAATTTAAGCATGTTTGAGGTTTTAATCTAATGATTGGTTCAAGTAGGTCAAAAGGGAAGCCTCCATCAAATTCCACATGAGAGAAGAGGGGGATTATTCCCCCTCTCTAATCTCTAAGGGACACAAACATTCAAAGAACTTAAGTCACTCAATAAGACAGATACCCATTTGATTTGTTGATTGATGGAATTTGAATTTAGGAGGGAAATTTATCCCTTGAAACAAGGATCCTTGATTCTAGGGATCCTAAAGACAAGTTTCCTTCAATCAAGGATTGATTGAAGGCTTAGTTGTGATATTTTATTATAAGTAGGAGATAGGATGAAGTCAAGTATATTCTAGATTGTCTTTGGAATAATACTTTCATAATTATGATAGTGAATTCAAATTGTAGAGTACACACTGTTGTCATGCGTTAAATTTCTTAATAAGGAGACTACATTTTCGAGAACTTATGGTTTCACCAAGGGTTCTTGTAGATACCTTGAGTAGGTCCCACTCAATGGAATGAAAATAACCCTCTTTTCTATGATATTCTCATTTATATAGTAGTTTACAAGTTCATGTAGTTTGAAATGCCCTCAACCTACAAATCCTAAACCATCTCAACCATCTAGGTCTTGGTATCCATATGCAAACTGACAACCAAATCATTCTGGGAACAAGTGAATATGACAATTTGCTTGAATATAATGGTGACCATTCTTCTTGTGAGTTAACTTTTGGTTCTACAACCCCTTCAAACTTTCCAATCAATTAGGACACAACATTCCAACTAGATCGAATTAAATATCCACAATTCAAAGGAAAATACTCTAGTGGATAACAAGTCCTCCTTGTGTACACATGATCCTCTTCTTCAATGGCCCAAGCTAGTGATCTCCCTCTAAGTACAAACGAATATGATCCACGCTTCTAAGAATTAAAGTTTCCAAGCAGCCATTCCCATGAGAGACCATATGGTTGTATGACCATAGGACTCTCAACTCTACCTACATGCTCTCTACCCCTTGTGCAACTCCATATGGTCGCGGGACCTTGTGCCCTAATGTGCCATTCTCCCTATGTGGATCTCTCTCCTCGTGCCCTTGAGTGGATCCAAAATTCAACTCATAGGTTATATTGAAGGTTGATCGTTCCTCCCTAATAATATAATGGCCCATTGTGTGTTGGATGAAAGGGTAGGCACCTCCATTTTGGGATGTCTTCTTCACTCTAGGTTGAGGCCCAAGTTTCTTGTTAGGTGTATTTTGCGGGTTGTTGCACCTAGCTTGGGATTTATACAGGAAGTTAGTTATATTTGAACCTGGTTCTAGCCTATATAATCTCAACTAGTTATTGATTCCCCTAAATCTAAAAAAACGTGCTTGTTACACACCTAGTCCTTAGGGTTGGATCTTGGCTCTTTGTGATAACCCATCAACACACAACTTTTCCTTGATAATAAAAAATAAAGAAGAGGACACATCACTACATTGTAGAAACACTATACTAAATACTTTGAACCTTATAATTCAAAGCATATATTCATGCTTTGAGATTAAGAGAGTAACTATGAATTTTGCTTGTCGAAAGTCATGCACCAATGTGGTTATCCTTATATATATCAAAGCATCTATGCATGGTTTGAATTTCAAATTTTTTGTTCTTCAATGACATGTAAGAGAACTAACTAATATATTAACTAATAATTATTCAGTTTCAATATTTTACAATATTAGCATCGAGACAATGAAGAGTCTAATTCATTTAGTTGAGGATCATAAAAGAAGGATACAATATCCTATTAACATTCATTTAGACCAATTTGGCATGTCGAAAATGTGTTAAGCACCTTTGATGATGGAGGGTAACCAACTTCCTTCTTCATTTTCCCTTTGAACTTCAATCTGAACATCACACTAATTAGACATTGATGGAGAGTTTAACAATGTGAATTGCTTTGCATCATCTGGTGATATTGAATGGATTGATTCTTTTTTCTTATTTGAATTATCTAATGCATGCCTCCTCTTCATACCCTCGAGGTAGTTGTTGGGTAAGGAGACTATCAACAAAGGGTTTGATTCATGAGTTATTGTATCCATGTCTACACCACCACCCCCTATGGATTGGTCAAAGTCCTTTACAATACCACATGCTTGGGTACCTCTAGAATCTTTTTTTTTAATGGCACCCAAAAGACATTCTTTGAGTTTTCCTTTTTTGAGTCTTTGCAACAATAAGATTTGTTATTCTTCTGCCTATTAGATTGAAAATCCTTTTCCTTCAGAGAGGAAGTTACTACATGCCCATGCTAAAAAAAGACTCTACAACAAAAACCAATATGTTCATAGTCTAGTCAATCTGTTCCATGATTTCTTTGGTTTTTTCTCTATCTTCTTCTTCCTCTGTTGCATAAAGTTATTCAAAGTGTTTCCTAGTTCCTTCTTTCACTTCTGTGAAATATTTTATCTTCTACCCTCTTTATAAGTACATTATTTTAATTATATTCCTAAGCCCCCGTGCTTTAGTGTTCTTGTGAAAGAAAGAAGTATTTATATCTCCTGATTTCAACCAAAGGCCCCACGATCTTAATCACCATTCATCTTCCTCCTTTCTAAAGACCGCATGCAACTTTTGGCTTGTGTCTCTTTCTTCCTATAACATGTGCTCAATGAACTCCTCCTCTTCCATTTGATTTTGTCTTCCTTCTAGTTGTTTTTGACATTCTTTCCTTTCTTTCTCTAGATGAATATATAATATTTTAACCCAATATTTTAGAATCTATTTGACTACCTTTAGTTTAGATTTCTAGATGTAGTTCAGAGACCTTGTAATTGGTTTCTCCCAAGTATCCTCGACAAGAGCCATAACTTCCTCCTTTTGAAGCCGGAGAGGGTTAAATCTAAAAGAAATGGGCCCAAAATTTTCTAAGGGTTCATAGGTTAGACCAATAGGCTTATGATCAAAGACAACAAAAGGTATAATTTTAGAAGAGATAATATAATTAGAGGTTAAAAATTACTATGGATGAGAAACCTATCCAAATGAGTTGCAATGAAACTAGGATTCACTCTTTTTTTAATCCAATTATACTTTCCTTTGGTTGGTTTTACATCTGAAAGATCTCAATCAGAAATAAAGTCCTCCATTATTTCTCTCATGGGGTCATGAACTATATTACCTCCCTTTTTCTCCGAGTTTATCAAAATATTGTTGAAATCCTCAACCACAATGCTAGAGTTTGAACCATACTTTTTTCCAACCACTTGTAAGGAATACAAGAAACCAACTTTTTATGGGTATCTCACTGGCATGTAGACATTAATAAGGGTGAAGGACATACCTAAATGGTGTAGGTGAGTCAAAATCCATTGTTGCAAGCTTCAAGATGTTTCAATTTAAATTTTAGTTTTGTTCCGTAGAATGATTATTCATTTTGATGCTCCTTTTGAAACAATTGCTATCTCTTTGTTGTTTTTTTCCAAATATTTTTCCCTATTTGTAATTCTTATACTTCCTCCAATTTAGTCTTTTGAATAATAATTATAGTTGATTTTTCTACTCTTATTAGATCTCTTAGAGCGTCTTCCTTACTTTTGCTACCTAAATCTCTACAATTCCAAGAGAGCACTATTATACTTACACTATAGAAGGAGGAGCACTTATCGAGGGATATAGAGGTGTTGGAGCTTCATGATCCATGCTTATTTTTCCTTCAAAGACACCCTCTATTGTTCGTTGGATCCCCATTGCATTATTTATATTTTTGGTTTCTTCTCTCTTTTCCTTGTGAGATTTCCTTCCTACTTTTTTGGTTGATTTTTCTTTTTGTATCTCCCCTTCTTCTACATATTGTTGTAATTTCCTTCTTGTTACTATCTTCCCTTGTTGAATAAGATATTTCATAGTAGTTGGGTCTTGTTCCTCTCGCCTATCATCTTCTAATATTTCCTCCTCTATTTGTTGGGGATGACACTTTATTCCTCTTGTTAGTTGAAAATCTAGCCATAATTTCATCAATTCTCTCTTTCCATTTATTTATTCTATCATTCTCATGTTTATGCAAAACAATTATCATGCCATTCCCTCCTTGCCAATCATCAACCAATCTGAAATTAACAATAACTAGCACTATAAAAGGGTAAATTTATGATGGGAAATATATGGTTCTAGGAGATCATAAAGGTTACGAAAGTTAGAAACCTTCACCCATTGTTTATTTTCCACTCTTTGGATGCTTGAGAGAGAAGCATTAAATTCTTGAAAGGAATTTCTAGAAAGCATTCAATATATTTGGCTCTTTTTATTCACACTAACAAGCACTAGAGGAAATAATATCCCTAATGGGTTGTTGGGCAGAGAAAGGGAAAATATTCCTTGTATTATGTGGAGCAATGGAAGAGATTACCATGGTTATTTGACAACTGTATGAGATGCCTAGAGTTCTTTTAAAAATATTATTAGCCAAGCATTAGATCAAGTGGGTTGGCCTGAGTGAGCTAGAATCTTGTAGCTTGGTTCCTTCACTCTAGTGGCCTCATAGCCTATATTAAGGATGGTATACAAGTTGGATTCCTATGGTTGGGTGGAAAATTTCTTGTACACAACAAGTTTCTTGCACATATTCCCGTTAAAAGATAAGTGCTCTATTCTTATTTATGAATCTATAAAATCGATGTTGTTTTATGTTAGAAAAATATATATGATTGCATGATAATGTGTGTGTTTGATTAAATATGAACATAGGCACTAGCCTACAGTGAAATAGTTAGTCTATGTTAGTAAATTTCAATGCATTCCATGAATTCACACTGTACATACATTTTTAACGAATTTTAGGCTTTCATGGGAGACATGCCTTTGTTTGTCAAGGTGAGTGGGTCTATGAGGCCAGAATTTGAATGCCATGATTCGTGGCTACCTATCCCATGGCTATGAGTGTTGGGTGAGTATGCTACATTTTGTTTTATGGAAGACAATTATGAGAAGGAAATATATAGATAATTTAAGCATTGAAGAGTGGATTAGGAGTATAAGGAAATAAATTTTAGGAGGTATGGTTTGCTAGAAGGATTTTTTGGAATCCTATCTTCTCATAGGAGAAAAAATTCCATGGTTTATAGGAAATGGTAAGCAAGTTCACGTTAGAATTGACCCCTCAATTGGAAGTATGGAAGTCGCAACACAATCCCACCTTCTAGTTGAGACCCTTCATGCTAAAAATGAGTTCTTGTTAGCAAATGTTTATGAAAGGGACAAAGTGAATAGACAAACAATAGGATGGAAGGGAGTATATGAGATAATTATATTAAATAACATGTCAAAGTAATGGAACCAATGTGTAGAGGCCCTATATGAAATTTGAATTCTACTTGGGGATCATCTAGACATATTGGTATGGGTAATAAAAAAAGTGGGAGGAGATTATCAATCCAAACAAGGTATATTGAAATAGCAGGGAGATTTCTAATAAAGCAGGGGAAAACTATCAATTTAAAAAAAAAAAAAAAACTACAGAAGTCATCAAAATAGCGACATAAGTTCGTCGCAAGTATGGCATCTATGTCACAAGCCATTGGTGGGTTTTTTACTCTGCCACACTTTTCCGTCGCTATTTCCACGCTCCTTCGTCGATATAGAGACACATCTTTGTCGCAAGAAGGTATACATCTCTTCTTCTTGCCATGAACTTCCATTCTTATAGTGACAAACATTCGTGGCAAGAAGTTAAATATTTTCTTTGGGATTCCATCTTTCCGACATATGTTCGTTGATCTATTGATGATACTTTGTCATAATTACGACGATGTGAAAAAAAAATTAACATAAAATATTTAGGATGATGACACATGGTGATCTGATTTCATCGTTGTTTCCATGAATACCTAGTGCGTGGATATAGTGACAAAAAATGTTACATGAAAAATATTATTTTCCTTCGTGGAAAGTGCGACAAATATGTGTGGCAATAGCAACGAAAAACCGTGGAAAATTTGGTCATATGTAGTAGTGTTAGTCTCCTTTCTATGATAGTGGGCTCCCAGGTTGGTGGATTGACAGATATTCATATCCATCTATATACTCACACGATGATTCTGACAAACCGTTGTTCCTTTCCATACTTAGCCAATTTTATGGCTGCGGTTGATGGGGCTGGCGCTTTCAAACTCTGTTGCTACTTGTTCTGTGATATACATCTTGCACTCAAAACTTTTGTGATATACAATTCCACCATGGAATCCTTGAAATCACAAGCTTCACTCTACCAGGGTTCACAAAAGTTTCAAATAACTTTTCGCTGCCTTCCATCCCCACTAACTTCGTGCCCTTCCCAATGCACATTAATTGTTGTTTTACTAGTGAAGACTGAACACACTAGTACGAAACAATTTCCATTAAAAAGAAAAAAAACCTCAAGGACATCTCCCATTAACACACATTAAACTGCCATTTACAGTACTCGGAACGTCTACCATTCCTTTCTATACTTAGCCAAATTTTTCCACTTGTTCCGTGATATACATCTTTCACCCAAAAACTTCTGTAATCTACAATTCCACCCTAGTCTCCTCCAACTCCCAAGCTTCACTTTACCTGAATTCATAAAAAGTTTCAAACCATTTATGGCTCTCTTCCATCCCCGCCACAATCGCACCCTTCCCAATGCACATTGATTATTCTAGCCTCTAGATTAACTTCCATTGCTCTGTGACCTACAAATAGCACCCATACCTCCATGATATACAAGTTGACTGTCAGACTCCCACATCGTCCCCTCTTCCATTTTACACATTATGCATTCAAATGTTCTGAGCGATACAATTTGACCATCAGGGCCTCATGTCTTCTGGGGAGACCTTGTCACCCTATTTTGGATCCTCGGGTTGGTGGGTTCATGAAATCTCCAATTCCTAGTCACTGTTTCCCGTGCTGACCATCCTCATACTTCTTTCCAAATATTCAACAACAAAGTTTTAATGCTAAGAATTCATCATGAAACAAACGTAAATATCGTCATTAATAAGAAAAATCCTCGAGGACTAACTATCCCTACACAACTTGTCCATAAACATGCAGAGAAGATCTTGCCAAGTAATGGGAAAGCTATTACAAATTTCAATATATTAGCGAAAAAAAGTCTAGGCTATCATTTCCCTATTCCATACTTAGAAACTTTTTCGATTGTGGGTTCCTGGACTGACGGGCTCAAAATTGTTTTTCTAATCTTCCGCGACTTGCAAACAGTGACTGGAGTTTTGCGATATACAATTTGTCCGCTGGAATGCCCTGTCACGAGCCCAATCATCCGTCGTTCCTTTCAATACTTAACCGCAAGTTGGTTGTATGTTCATGACATGGTACATTTCCATGGTTCCACATGATGTAACCACTATGTATCGAGTCCGGCCTACAATTTCCCTGTTCCATACTTAGACACTTTTTTTATTACGGTTTCCTAGACTAGCAAGCTCAAGATTGTGTTTCCAATGTTCCGCGACTAGCAAAAAGTACCTGGAGTTCTGCGATATACAATTTGTCCACAGGAATGTACCATCATGCCCTCTTCCATGTTACGCATTCTATAGTCAACACTCCTGAGAGATATAATTTGACCCTCGGGCCCTCACGTCTGTTGGTTGTATCTTGTAGCCCTATTTTGAAGCGCGGCCAACGACTTTCGATAATTAGACATTCCTTAATTGTTGTTCCCTGTCCCCACCACCTTCCTACTTTCTGGATATGCAATTGGCAAGATTTAATGCTAACACTTCGTCATGCATGAACCTTAAACATGTCATTAATGAGCGAAAGGATCAAGGAGATCTGCCACACTTCTTCCATATACAAATTGACCACCGGACTCCCACATAATCCCCTCTTCCATGGTACACATTTTTCACTCAAGTTCCGAGACATACAATTTGACCCTCGGGAAGTCACGTCTCCTGGGGAACCATTGTCACCCTAATTCTGAAGCTCTTCTAACTACTTTCTATACTTTCCCATTTCATGGAATCTCTTTCGTGGATCCTCGGGTTAGCGGGTTCACGAAATCTCCAATTCTTAGTCACTATTTATTGTGCCTTCCATCTTTGCACTTCTTTCAAAGTATGAAACGACCAAGGTTTAATGCTAATAGTTCATCATGCAACAACTGTACTGACTTTCATTAAAAATTAAAAGGCTTGACGAGACAATCACATTAAATATTGCCACAGAACTTGCCTAGAGACATGCAAAAAAGATCTTTCCAAGTAATGGGACATCTATTACAAATTTCAATATATTAGCTAAAATGAGTCCAACCAGTCGTTTCCCTATTCCATACTCAAGAAACTTTTTCGATTGTGGGTTCTTGGACAGGCGGGCTCACGATTACCCTTCCATTGTTTCATGTCCTGCAAATAGTACTAGGAGTTCTGCGATATACAAATTTCCCTCTAGACTATCCCATAATTCCCTCTTCTATGCTATGCGTTTTGCACTCAAAAATTTCTGAGACATACAATTTGACCCTCAGGCCCTAACGGTTGTACCTTGTAACCCTATTTTGAGGCCCGCCTGACCACTTTCGATAATTAGACACTCCTTTATTTGTCTTTCCCATCCCCGCGACCTTCGTACTTCATTCTTAATATGCAATTAGTAACCTTTCATGCTAACATATCACCATGCAAGAACCGTCAACATTGTCATTAATGAATGAGACGCTCGAGGAGATCTCCCATTAATACGCATTAAACCAAGATCCATAGAGAGTTATATTATCCCTTCTGATTGTTCATCTCAAACATGGGTCGTTGCATTGGCCCGTTCACAAAATCTCCAATCCTTAATTGCCCATTGGCATACCCACCATGTTTACACTTATAGGTATGCAATTACTAGTCTTTAATGCTAACAACGCATCATGGAACAACCCTCAAAATTGTCATTAATGAGCAAAAGGCTCGAGGAGATATCCCATTCACACCCATTGGACCAAGATTTGCGTAGGTTTATATTACCCCTTCCAACTCTTCATTTCAAACATCATCTGGAGACAACCAACATTCTCGTAAACTTATGGCAACATCTCGACAATAGTTCTGTGGAGTTACAATGAATATCTTCAGATGTGAGGACTAGAACTTCCAGTGGTATGGGGTATACTCTTACTATTCATCTCATTTCGCCTAGAACGAAGTGATTTGGACCTCTAGAATCACTCGTGCAGGCTGCATCCCTGTGGTTTTTTACTGTAAGGAGGTGGTCTCTTGGTGCATCAAAAAATATGTTTCAAGCCAAAGAATTATTCCACTGCACAACCATTCTCTTGTTTCTTTTTCACCTCAGGTCTTCCGTAAGATGTTAATATTGCCGGAGCCAACATTGACCTTACGAGGACATTACTACAAGTAGTTCCTAGAAAAACATGATAACATGTTGGACCTCTTACCCGATTTCCTTGAAGACCCAACAACATTTTCTGAAGATATAAAAAACTTGCAGGTCAATTCCTTTAGAAATCCATTCCAAGAAATTTCTTGGATGTTTACAAGAATAACGGGACAGGAATCCATGGAAAGCATTTGTTGTATAGTTATTTATATTTTGTACTTCACAGTCAAGGAACAATTCAATTTTGATTGGGGGAAGATAATTTCCATTGAAATCTATTCCCAACGGTCACAATTCAAAGAAGAGAATAAATTTTATATGTCACCCTACTTGATCTTCACAACAACGCATTGTTGTTCATTTCCAAAACCATCTCTGTCCAAGAAAATAAACTATGAATTCGACCCAGTAACATTCTGGTACTAGGCCTTGTGGAGACACAAAGCCTCCCATTGTTTTTTTGAGGTTTTTAATGAATTTTTCTCAGTTTTCAAAGATTTATTGTTAGTAAAGGATGCTCCCCAAATGTTTGGCCAAGAAACCAAGTTTTTGGACAGGAAGGGGACACTTGAATGAAAGGAAAATTACAGTGTAATAATGATCTTTGGCTCCAAGGAAAATCCTGCTTTCCTTCCATGTCACATCACAGACAAGATGTTTGTTACAGAAATAGCAAGGCAATACAACCATTGGTTGCATTTTTTCCATGGAAAGAGAAAAAAACAGTTCATTCCTCTACCTTGGAAAGTTAGGGATTTTGTGTTCAGAAATGTCAACAAGATTGACGAATTCACATGGAATTTCAAGAACTTGAACCTAAAATATGCTGAAAGGATAAAAGGGTTCGTCCCTAATGGTATTTTTTAATAACATTTACTATCAGTTGGATTTAGAAGATCTTTTATCCATAGACACCTGACCGAAGACAGAGACAGTGATGAAAACTCTCTTGCTTATGATGGTTGCGATGTAGAGACATTGAAAAGAGCAACTGAATTGTACAAAGAACAGGGAAAAGGCTCCAGTGAGAAGAGTGTCCAGTCACCAGCCAAAACTCCCAAGAGAACGACATCACGGAGCCTCGCTTCAATGAGCCACCCCAATATGAAAGAAATCTATAAATCTTCAAACAAAGGAGGAGATAAGAACCCTCCTCGCAGAAAAATTGATAGTTCTCACAAGCTTCCCCTAACGAAGAAGCAAAAGAACAGTGTAGGGTAGGTAGAAGATCCTGAAATTGAAATTTGGGACATGCAACTTGAAACTTCTATGGACGTCATGTTCTGCAAAGTTGGTCCACCTGCAGACGCGATGCACCATAGTTCCACAATGTAAATAAATGAGAGCGACATTTTTTACGAAGATGAATCCTTAGTATTCTAGATCGTTTCTTTTGACATCCAATCTAAAAAATTAATTATTAAAAAGAGAGATGTAACAAATAAGAAAGGGAAATCATGTTCAGAGATTAACTTTAGGAAAATGCAGTCATCCCAAATCTCCCTATTTCACCACGCAACCACTGATGCTCTTGATGATTCCATTGGTTGAATTGAAGCAGAGAATGCCATACTAAATGACCGAAACAAGGAATTAGAGGAGGATTTCATTGCTACCCTAGAGTTTGCCAGTCCTTTAGAAAAAACCATGCCTGCCACCCCTGCAGCCAAGTTAAAAAGATCCTCCAGCCTCCTCACATCTTGTAGATCCTATGTAGAGAAGAATATCAAGAAAATAACGCAGTTAATTATTGAAGCCTGGGAAACATCACAAAATATAACTTCCTTTCGAACTAGGGAAAATGATTTGCATGAACATTTGCAGACGAATTTAAAAAATGAAGAACGTTTCTATCAATAGATGGTGATCCATTTTTCCAACCATTCCATCAACAACTCGGATCTGAAAATAATAAAAGAGGATCTCCCCTCCGTAAAGAGGATCAAACAATTAAAAGCATACTGGAAATAGAAAGTTAAGAACCTCTAGTTCATTGTCGAATCATGTGAACAAGCTATATCAGAGAAAGAAGAATTATTCTAAAACTTGACTCAAATAGACTTAGCCTGAAGTACCAACGAGGTTCAAGAACCAAACTTAATCCTCAAATCCTTGTCCTTAACCAAGCAAGCCTTCGATAAAAAAATTTATATTTTAAATGGGTTTTCTTTAGAAAAGTTTTACGGCATCCTTGAATATGGTGAAGATGACATCGAGAACTGGCTAGTGGACTATTCGACACACAATGAATAAATTGAACAAGCTCTGCATATTATTTCTATGGATCTAACGAAATTATAAAACAAGCTTTTCGACATAGAAATCTAGGATGAAATCAACGTGGCCCCCATGAGAAGCTAAATTGAAGAATGGCTCCAAAGGAGAATGGACAAGCTCACCAACGAAGGGCAACAACTGGTTGGCACAATTCCATTGGTCATCGATAAGAGAAAAAAATGCATCAGCTTCATAGTAATTTGATACTGATCACATCTTTCTTTCTTTATCAATCCATTTATTCTACCTCTTTAAATAGAAATATCTAACCAAAGACTCATAACTTCCAATTTCTTCTTTTCAGGTCTTCCTCTCTACCGTCGCGCACTTCTTCTTTCTACAGTCCTATTTATTGTACTTATTTATTTTATGGTCTGTGTGATACGAATTTATGATGGAATGCAACAAAATACACAAATAACCATGAATACAAAGATGCAGTGAAAATAACACTTCATTTCATTAATATCAAAGAACTGAAATTTGTTTATAGATAGAATAGAAATAAACTAGCTAGGGCATTGATAGCTTATCTCTGAGAAGAGATGTGGCAGATACAGGCCTCTGAACTCTTTGTCACAATGAGGCTCGAAGTCCTATATATTATTAAGAAACAATGGAAACCCTAAACATCCAAAAACCTAACCCTAGGAGATGAAATGCCAAAATATGGGCACCGTCGGGGTAAATTGGTACATCAATTTCCCGGGGTCGTAACTTTGGCATACTATCTCCGTTTGACGCATATGATACATTGTTAGAATTATATTTTCAAGGATTACAACTATTGATAGAAAATATCATGGTTTGGATCAAAATAATATTAGTCGGAGTTTGATGCCCAAAAACGTCATTTAGGACCTCAAAACGGCTCCGGAAGTTCAGGACCCGAAAAATTGTCAAAAATAGTAAAATGTGCTACAATTAAGGAAACTGGAAAAATGAATGAAACAATGGTGGGGCTCCAAGTGGAATAGTTGGGTGGCCATTAATACCCACCTGGATCACCGTAAGAGCCCCAATCCTAGTCTATATGACAAACACATTTAAATTTCTAGAAATATGGAACATATTCCAGAAATATGTAGCAAACATTATTAATTTTTGATAAATTTCAAAGAAAACTAATTTGGGAACAATTTCAACAGTGTGAAAAAATTAAGAAATATGTAACAGACATTATTAATTTTTGATAAATTTCAAAGAAAACTAATTCGGGAACAATTTTTGTGGGATGCTTTCGGAATGTTAAATTTTTTTTCTTCAACTATGTTGGATGTCAGGAAATTGTGTTTATTATATTTGAATTTTTAATGTGTGTGATTCTTGGTCCTTTTCTCTAGGAACCTTTATTTCAAGTTGTTAGCACTAGAAGTCACCTCCTAATTGCAGGGGAGGTAAGCCCAGTACTCATCAATTTGTATGTTACAATGAATAAATTTAAGGGGGGTCGAATGGGCGCAGACTGAAGATGATATTGCTTTAACTCAGAAAACTGGACTGGTATGCATAGGCAGAGAAGATCTTGATTCAACTTCAGTCAGTAAGGTGTAGTATATATGAATAGGAGAAAGAATGGTAAGGAGAACATAAAGGTCTGCTATGGACATCCGGTCTTCCAACAACCCAAGAAGAAAAAAATCAAAAAACAAGATCCTCTTCGATTTAGAGTTTTAGGAAACTGAATGAAGTTATAACTGGGCTAAAATCAAACATACATCACAATACAGTTACAAAAACTCGACTGGATCATCCATGCCTAATCCATTCAATATCAGAGGCAAAAGAGATAGAAAAGAAGGCTGGTTTAGATTAAATAAGAAATCCCAAATCCTATTACATAATCAGAGAACCAGAGCTTCATAAAAAATTTACAATATAGGAGCGTAGCTCAACCATTGACCCTAACAAAATATCAAAATGAATCTTTTATTTCAAGTCTTTACGTCTGCATGTTCTCTGGTAGACTGTGCATGCAATCTTCTGTCAGACACAAGATTATGTCATATGTGAGCTTCTGTTAGACGCAATCGTGTTTCAGCAGGGACCTGCAGAAGAGTCGGCTTGCTGATAGTCCTTCTGGATTTCCATTTAAGTGGTGAGACGAGGTTTCACTAACGTTCCTCACTTTCATTAACTGTCTTCATCGAGAAATCAATGAGATTAAATGCCCAGGGGGAAACTACATGGTGCTCTCAAATAGGACACCATATAAACAAACGATTACAGGTCCACTCAAAGGTGGTTTGGGTTCACACCACTTTTGAGCCCACAATCCACCACCCCTTGACACGTAGTCCTTTTTCCAAACCAAGGTTTCAATTGCGGGACCGCTCAAGAAAATTATTGCCTGAGCATGTTGCGTCCCCGCAATGAACTGTGATCATAGATCTAGTCTCGATATGAGATATGGGAACACCTATTAGATTTAGTGCCACTACCAAGATCAATCGCCCGCCAACTTTAGAATCCGCTAAACTGTGCCCTGGGGGAGGGGGACGCTACTTTTGACGTTGAATAATAATACCTCCTGGAGGATGATCTGATGACGTGTGGCCTCCAGATATCGATGGCTGAGATCCCTTTGGGTCTTCGGGCTCTGAGAAAATCAAATCTCAAACCTCCTTTTCATTCAACTACTTTTACCCAGAGCTATGGATCTGTTGGTGCGTGGTCCCACTGATGGATGGTCCAGATTCACTTCGGGCCTTCGACACTTCTGGATTTGGCCACTTTGACAAACAACTTTAATTATTTATCCCCCTATCACAAGTTTATCTCTTTGGATGATCTCTTCTTGTTCATCATTTCCAGATTTCTTCATTTCCATTCATGGTCTTCTCTCATGCCCAGGGAGAGAGCCAGATCGAAATGAGCTATTGGTTATCGCTCTATCCCTGGAGGTCGAAATCCTCAATCTCATTGCCCCTCTATCCCCTATTATGTTTTCTCTTGCCACTTTGGGATGGAAAATCGAACCACTCCCCCTTTCTTCGAGGCCGACGATGTCAAGCCAACCTATGGTCCAGTGCAATCATCCATAACTGCCACCCATGACTCC